>PVKC010007354.1:0-29646 GCA_004027635.1 Crocidura indochinensis
AGTGAACAGCTCACGGATAGTCAGACTTGTGGAAATATCAGCTTTATTCGGTGGAAATAACTGAGGTCCAATGACCCAGCGTCAGTTCCAACCCAAAAGCCCCCAAGCCTTCCAAAGACTTCTCTTTTATACATTAAAGTCAGGTACCACCCTAGGGTAGGTGCAGAAAGCCAGGTCACACCCTAGAGTAGGGTCCAATAACTGATCAGGGTAGGATCAGGGTGGGTCTAGAAATGTTTATACATAAAAATTCCAAATCATGATAAGATTAGAAATGTTTACATATGCAACACTAGTCTAGGGTTTGAACTATGACCTGCACAATAACCGTGA
This sequence comes from Crocidura indochinensis, assembly GCA_004027635.1. Lineage (NCBI taxonomy): Eukaryota > Metazoa > Chordata > Mammalia > Eulipotyphla > Soricidae > Crocidura > Crocidura indochinensis. The sequence continues at coordinate 334 of PVKC010007354.1, forward strand.
TCCCTGGTTCCAAAGGTCTGGCAGAGACAATTCCAATGAAAAGGGGCTTCTGGAAACACAATGAAAGACGCTATCCTAGGTTCCATCATAGGATCAGTGCAAAGATCAAGACCATCAAACACAGAAGATGAATTAAAATGACATTGGGGGAACAGAACTTCTAGAACCACAAAGAAAGACTTCATCATAAGTCCTACTCCTGAACCTGTGCAGATACTGAGATCTCTAGATACAGAGGTCTGATGTCATCACCCAGGATGGAGTAGAAGTCTTCCAAACACCACGAAAACACCACGGAGAGAGCAAATTAACCTGAACAGAGCCTGTAGTTAATCCCATGACAATATACTCCAAGGGTGGAGAAATCCCACAACACTTAGGCCAAGTGAATTACTTGTGAATTTACTGTGGCCAGTGCAGGATGGAAAAAAAGCAAAAAGCACAAAACATTTTTTCTTTATATATTATTTTTTATCTTTGTTTTGTATAATCATTTTTTCTTATTTTTATTTACCTATCTAGTATTTGTTGATTTCTTTGTTTTGGAGTGGGTATTGAAGTTGTTGTCCCCATTTATGGTTATATGTTTATTTTTTTTCTTCTTTTAGTTTTTTTCTTTATTTGCTCTGCCATATTTGTTAACTAAAGACCATGGCTTTTATTGTGGTGCCTATCGTTATCACTGGAGTATTCACTAGATATTAGACACTTCTTTATGTACTGTTGGGGTGTTTCACATTCTTTTTCTCCTTCATCTCTCAAACCTACAATGAGAGCCTCTAAAAGGATTCGCCCATTTTCGGTATATTAGATTTTTACCCCAGTTTACTACTTTTCTCTTCTTCAAACAAAATCACATAACTTGAACTATCTAGTCCTGCCTCCCAGTTAGAGCGGGGAATAAGGGAGACACGAAGACCAAGACTACTAGGTAGTAAGCTGGGTACAGAGGGAACCACATATACTATAAGCCCTGGGGGGAGGGAGGGAGGAGGATATAGGAGGAAGGATCAACATGGAGGTTTGGGGAGGACAAATCGGTGATGGGAACCCCTTTGATTTTATGTAAATATGTACCTATGATATTACTGTCAACAATAAAAAAATAATTCAGTGGCATCCAGTTTAGTTCAGCTGCATACCTATTGAGCTCAGCCATGACTTCTGCACTGAACTGAAGCACCATCCCCTCCAGCAGATGGCAGAAGATGAATGGAGACTATGTGCATTTGATTAGGTATACATAACCTGTATGACCCCTGTATAAGCCGAGTTTGTGCCAAAAACTTTGTGCCAAAAAACTCGGCTTATACATGAGCATATAGATATATAAAGTTGAATCCAACCATTTTCATCACCACATTTTATATTTTGATAGTTCAAGAAACTACCTTTCTGACTACATTCTAACTAATTTCTACTACTTACTGTAAAATAGTTACTTGTACATAATGTTTCTTCTCTATTTCCACAGCTTACTGTGATAGGAAATACATTTTTTTAAAATTATGTCTTGCTCCATACAAAGAATTTGTTGCCCAAAACTGTAGCTTTCTTTCTACTTGCTTTCAAAATACTGCATTCTATATTTTCCCTTACAGATAATTTTTCATAGAACTTTAATACAATAAAATTTTCTCACCCTAAGTATAACATATATACAATTCTATGCTGCATTTACCTTTCCCCTTCTGTTAGAGATGGATGAATCAAATTACCTGAATATATAATAAGTGTGACCTTAAAATTACTCACTGAAATAAAATATGCATTTGTCAGAAATAAATGTTCTGAACTTTCTGTATAGAAAATAAGCTTAAGTTTTTGTTCTTTTGCACATATTTTTAACTTTTTTTGTGACAATAGCTAAAATCATCCACATTTGTACATTCTGTTGTATGGCATGTCCTTAAATTACATTTTTTGTTCAATGTACTTTTGCTATAATATTGAAGGAAGAGAAAAAAGGGAAAAGAGAAAAAAAAGAAGAAAAGAAAGGAAAAAGATAAAATAGAAAAGATCCTGAATGGCCACTGTGTGTGTGAAGAATACAGATCTTCCCATATCTGAACTTTTTCCCAGATAGTCACTCTAGTTCTCTTGCACACACACAAGACATGTACATTATGTTGACTAATTTGTCTGGCCGTGGAGCCAGCTGGACTTCTTCACTGACCTGGCACCTTGCACTGAGTTGCTTCTGTCTTTCTCAAGGTTGACCAGCCAGGCAGGCTGGTCCCTACAGGTCTGGCTTATGGCTGGAAGTGGACCACTTTGCTTTTGCATGGGTCCAATAGAGGATTGGATTCCTTAAGGTCTAGACTCTAGATCCACCCCTACATGAACTCTATGTGCCTTCCTCCTTCACCAACTGACCAGGCTCCCACTAAAGCAAGTCTCTCTGGGAAAGGCTTTCTTTCCCCACCACTTGGAGTCCTTGTTTCCTCTGGCAGTAAAGAAACCAGTTTTCCTAAAGCTGAACTGAGTAAAATGAGAGGAACTGGTTGAGTTTCGGGGGTCAGTAAATGCTGCAGAGGCAGAATAATGAAGCACTCTTCTGTGGGGCGAGTCAGGAGAGACCACACAGTCTCCCCAGCAACCTGCAGTCCACAGGTGTCTCTTGCTGGTTCTCCTGGGAGGCTACAAATCCCGGGGAGGCAGCATCTGTCATTGATGGCTCCTGTGACTAGAGCACACTCTGGAAGCAGAGAATGGGCATCAGAAGGGGACCCCTCCTCATGTCTCTCCCAGAGACACCCCCCCCAGCCGCTCATTCACTTCCAGCAGCTCTGGCGGTCTGTGAAAAGTTTCCTGTCATCTGCTTGTGTCTACCTATCTCCTCCTTAAGGGGTGTCAGGCTCTTTTTGACACACTGTATATAGATAAGGAAACTGAGGACCTTCTATTTAACTGGTTCTACATGTATTAGTCAAGTGAACTTGAACAATAGACTTAGCTCCCTTCTACTTTGGTCTCCTAAATTGCAAAATGAACTGAATCAGCCCATCATTCACCACTTTGAGAATTAAATGTGCACAATGCGATCATACTGAAGGGTGATTCAGTCAAGCTTCCATTAAACATTATGTTGACTAATTTGTCTGAATTGTCCCAATCTGTGTGTGTGTGTGTGTGTGTGTGTGTGTGCCTTTGAATAGAATCATATCCTGCTATCATGAATGGCTCTTGGTTTACCCCCGAGTTGCACCCTTGACTATGGACTTAGTTATATACATATACATATCAATAACTATAAATATTATCATCAATATTATCAAATATCAAAATATTACCAATATTATCAATAACCAGAAATATTAGCAGTATTTTAAGCCATAGTACTTAAAAGAAAATAATGGATGAACAAAAATGCATGAGTGATAGTTTTCATTAGACATAGATAGTACAATGGGTAGATAATACACTGGCATTCCTTGCACCCAACTAACTTTTGTCTATTGTCAGCATCCAATTAGTTCTTCAAGCTCACTAGGAGTGATTCTTGATTGAAAACAAAGAGTAACCCTTGATCACTGCCAAGTGTGGCTCCACAACAAACTAAAGACCAAAAGCAAACAACAGAGAGAGAGAGAGAGAGAGAGAGAGAGAGAGAGAGAGAGAGAGAGAGAGAGAGAGAAGAAAGCACTTGCATAGTGGTACCAATGGGGACATTTGTAAAACAAGGTAGAAACTGCAAAGGGATTGGTGTCAGAACATTGTTTGCTTGAAAGTCAATCATGACTAACTTTGTAATTAGTAGTGATTCAATGACAATAGTAAACTTTCTAAAAACTATTTGTGGTGTTTACAATTTTAATATACACCAATATCTCTTATAGTATATTCTGATAGTCCTATGATATATCAAGATATAAATTATAGAAGTGGTATTTCAGCAGGGTGGACTACTTTGTAATTAAAATTGTTTAAAATTTAATGCACGTGGTGACTAAAAATTATTTGTATATATAAAGAAAATCTATTCCCATTAATTTTTCTCTATTTAAATTATTTTTTTTTATTTATTTTTTACAATGTTGTTTCACAGGCCCACCAAGAGAGGGCCAGGATTCATCCACCATTAATTATATCAAGGTTAGAGTAATCACTTAGATCATGGCTCAGATGACTTGCATTTCAAGATTCCATTGAGAATTGTCTAATCATTTACTTTATTTCTTTATTAGCTTATTTGAGTTTAAGCCTCTGAACTTTTTCTTTCTGATTTCACCTGACATTATTTCCTTCAATTTCATGAAATTTTTAGAAAACAAGATTTGCTTTCTTTCAAATCTAAGTATTCCACTGTGTATATCGGCTATAATTTCTTTAATGGCCAACTTTTTTTGTTAAGCACTTGGGATTCATCCAGATCCTGGTTATTGTAGATATTGAGCCAATGAACATAGGTAGGCATGTGTCTTTTGAGATAAAAAGGTGTCTCTTGAGATGAACTAGTTAAACAAACCGAACCAAGTACCACTGCCCTCATCAGTAGATTAAAGTTCCTTTTTTTTTGCCATATCCCTGCCTGCATTTACTGTTTACAGACTTCATTATGCAGACCATTCATGTTGTTATTAGGTAGTATTTTACTATTTTTATTTGCATTTCACTGACAATGATAAGGAACATTTTTTTCATATAACTCTTGGCCTCATTTTTTCCATCTGAGAAAATATCTGTTTACCACTTATCTCCATTTTTATTTTGTTATTTTTGCTGAAATTTGAATTTTGTTGTCCAGTTTTGCAAACTCCATTTTGAAGAACTCTTGCTAAACTTCATGATCATCATCTCTTTATCATAAATCAACTGCCTATACAGCTGAGAGTTTATCTTTAGGCTCTCAATTCTATTCCATTGATTAAACAGTTTGTCTTTGTTCCAGTACCAAACAACTTTAATTACTATAGCTTTGAAGTAATAATTAAAGTTTAGTAATGGAATGTCTCCTATCTCCTATTACTTTAAAATTTGTTTGTTAATTCTGATAGTTTTGGGTTCATACAAGTTTAAGAAAGATTTTACCTTGAAAAACATGAGAATTTGACTAGGATTTTGTTGTATTTTGAAATTACTTTAGTCAAGATAGTGATATTTTAAAATTTACGAAGAATATGATTTCATTTTCTTGTGTCTTCTTTTCAGTAGTGATTTATAATTTTCACTAAACAAGTTCTTCACCTTTTTTGTTAAATTATTTGAAGGCTTTATTTATACAATTGCAAGTGTGATCATTTTCTGGAGGGAGGGGGCATACTCAGTGTTGCTTAGGGCTTAATCCTGGCTTTGTGCTCATGAATAATAGTAGTGAGTTTGGGGACTCAGACTGACTGTGTGCATAGCAAACACCCTACTATAATGTTGTGTACTATATCACAACATTTTATCATATAAGACTTAAACTGATTTATTTATTTGATTTCTCTATCTGAGCCACAATGTCAATGTTCAGGGAGTTTATTTCTGCTATAACCCCTGAATCACATTTGGTGGGTTTGGAGGACCATATTGAATACCAGAAATTGAACCTGGATTAGCTGTATGCAAGGCAAATGTTTTACCTTCTATAATACCTCTTTGGCTAAGGTAAAAATATTTTGTGGATTAATCTTTTAACTTGCTGAGTTATGATGCATTATTTCTATTTTAAGTCTTCAGGATTTTTATGTACAAAATAAAGTCATCTGAAAAAGAATTATTTGAATTGTTATATAGGACTTCTAATTCTTTATTGAATATATGATAAATTATACTATTAAAATATATATCCTTATCTTTCTTATGCCTTATCCTAGAAGAAAAACTTTGAGATTTCCATTTTGATGTGCTAGCTGAGGAAATGGGTATTCTGGTAATGTATATGCCATTATCCTAATTTATGCATAAGAATTATAATCAACAATATGGTACCTCAGAAATATGGCAGATAAAAAAGAATTTGCTTTGCATTTTAGAAATTTTAGGAATGAAATAAAAGAAATATGTGATAAATACTAATGTGGCATATAGAGTTAAAGTATGTACACATATAAACACATATATGCACAAATATGCAGTTTTCACAGATAAATCATGTTGATTTTTCTAGAATAAACCATTGATCACATAAAGCAATATAGTAAATTAGGGGCCGGTGAGGTGGTACTAGAGATAAGGTGTCTGCCTTGCAAGTGCTAGCCAAGGAAGGACCTCGGTTCAATCTCCTGGCATCTCATATGGTTCCCCCAAGCCAGGGGCAATTTCTGAGCGCTTAGCCAGGAGTAACCCCTGAGCATTAAATGGGTGTGGTCCCCAAACCAAAAAAAAAAGTACAGTAAATTAAATCTGTCAAAATACTAAAATATTCTACACAAATAGAATGGATAATCTTAAAACTCATTCAGAACCACAAAATATGGACAAAAGAGTTCTGTAAAAAATGTCAGGTTCTCCATCTTTAAAATGTTACAAAGTAATAGCAATAAAAGTTGGGGATATAAGGAGAGGAAAAACAGAAATGGAAAGAGAAAAGAGACTGGAAAGGCAGTACCAAATACAAAATGAAACCTAAGAAAGAGAGGTGTTATTTGGAAAGAAAACAAAAACATCAGTACAGAGCAGCAGCTGCTATATCAATAAACAGACACATCTTCTTTGCTCAACACAGTAGGGCTGCAACATCCAAATTAGCTGTCAGCAGCCAGTTTTGAGGAGAGTGCTGGGCAACAGAATGACATTCTTAGTATTGTTTTAGATAGGTCTGAGATATTGAATGCTGTCATTATTCATAGTATTCAGTTCAGTGCTTGAATACCCAAGAAGCCATAAAGAGTTTTAGCACTTTATTATTTTGTTTTTAATAGGCAACACTATTTAATTCAGTTTTGGCACTTTAAAAGCTAAGAAAAAGTGTGACCACACCTGATCCATACTAAGAAAAGCATTCAGGATATGAGGATTTATATCCCGAATAGAGTAGAGTAGAATAGAGTAGAGTCCAGTTGAGTTGAATCCAGCCTTACCTCCTCTTGACATAGGGTCAACATCCTCATTCCATTCCAGAAGACTCGGATTCTCAGTTCTGCCTTGAGAGGCCTCAGGGTTTGACTCCATGCAGTATACTTGAACTGATAACCTGATAGGTTTGCAGTTGGAATTGTTAAGAACGGAAGGATGTTCCCCCAGATTAGATATACAAGAATTAATCTTCAACCTAACAACATTGACTACAAAGGTTCACAGAAGGTCATTTTTGTGGCAAGAGCTACAGTGTCAGAATGAACTGGCAGTACCCAGCATAGTTTTAAATTCTGATTGTCCCCAGACAAAATTCTGTAGCAGATAGTCAATAAACCAGAGGTTAATCCAGATCATCAGGCCATGGTTCAGGCAGCCAGCCTTAAACATCTTCTGGCAAAGACAAAATTAATCCCCAAGGCTATGAATATCAGCTCACATAAAAGTGACTATGGGGCATACATGACCAATCAAAATCTTCAATCACTGTCTCAATCAGTTGAACTACATTAGCAGCCAGGCAGCAGAAACTATAAACCCTGGGCCAAAGGCTATGTCAAGTAAATCTTATTGGGTAGCAACTGAGGGTATTAGTGCCACATACCCTCCTTTTTCCCAAGTATAAACAATTCACAATCACTTCTATGAATTAAATCTTACAATAAATTAAATTTTTTAAAGAGATAGTAGAGCAGGTAGAGCCTTTGCAGGATGCTTTTCCAGGTTTAATACCTGGTATCAATTATGGTCTTCTGTGCTCCACCAAGAATGATCCTTGAGCACAAAATCAGGAGTAAGTCCTGAGCATAATTGGATCTGGCTACAAAACAAGAATAAAGAAATTCTCTTAGGTATCTGTGACTGACAGAAATCAGCAATACCAAATGCAAAGCCTATTATTGTGAATAAGGATCACTGCACAAATCAGTTAGAAATTGAAAATCTGCCTTTAGATTACATACAATTCAGGAATAATGAAAAAATAAAGTAATAGAGCTACATTAATAGATATGAGCAGAAGCCAAAGCAAAGCCTTTAATTAAATCCAAACATTTGACACAGATGATGACTTCAGAGAAACAATTCTTTTGGTATTCCCAAAAAATATAAAAGCATTAGGAGAGAGAAAAAGTAAATGTGATTATATTGATGAAACAAATCAAGAATTGAGGATGGGGTGATAACACAGTGGGGAGGGTGTTTGCCTTGTATGCATCAGTTGTATGTTTGATCCCTGGCATCCCATATGTTCCTGGAATACCATTACAAGTGATACTTGAGTGCAGAGCCAGGTGTAATATCTGAGCACTGTGGTGTGGCACAAAAACCAAAAAATAATTGAGTAAACAAGATGCTTTAGAATGCAGCAGCAAGACTCAACAGCAGATTGAAAAAAGCTGAAAATTGAATAAAAGACAAGACATACACCGCCACCAATAAAGAAGAAAGAATAATTGGAACCAGGGAGATACAGAAAGTACAGAACTTGCCTTGTTCATAATCAACCCATGTTAAATTGTGTACCTCATTAGAGTTCCCTGAGTCCACAAGAGTAAGCACTGAGCACAGCCATATGTGTTCCTATAATTAGTTAGCATAAAGAAGAATAAATAGAAGTTTTAATGAATACAATTTAAGACATTTATTGAAAACATCATGGATAACACCCTCCACGTGAATTACAAAAGTAAGGAAACAACTGGGAAGAATGATTGGTGGAAAAAATAGTTGCTGAATGTTGCCATTAAATAGTGACCTACTAGTGTAGATATATAGAAGACCCATTTAAGTTCCTTAAAGAATCAAGAGAGAGGGGGGTTGGGCGGTGGCGCTGAAGCTAAGGTGCCTGCCTTGCCTGCGCTAACCTAGGATGGACCGCGGTTCGATCCCCCGGTTCCCCATATGGTCCCCCGTGCCTGCCAGGAGCAACTTCTGAGCGAATAGCCAGGAGTAACCCCTGAGCGTCACAGGGTGTGGCCCAAAAAAAACCAAAAAAAAAAAGAATCAAGAGAGAATCAAATTCTCAATACAAAAGAAACAATACATATTTCAATTCAGATTTTGTCAGTGAAATACTACAAGCAGCAAGAGGATAGAATGATAGTACCAAATAAACAGAAATTAGGGGGAGGGTTGTTTGGCTCACACCCAATGATGCTCATGGTTTATTACTGGTTCTTGCCTCAGAAATTGTACTTGGCTTGGGGGACCAAATGGGACACCTAGAATTGAACACAAGTCCATCCTGGGTGAACCGCATGCAAGGCAAACACCCTACTGCTGCACTATTGCTTCGGCCCCTGAACAGAACTTTCAACCAAGAATTCTGCAAAATGATCATTTAGACTTGAGGGAGTAATAAAAAGTCACCATATAAATGAGAAATAAATAAATGGTGTCCATCTGATTTTCATTAATTCTGAAAGAAATATTCAATGACCAAAAATAAAATCAAAATGTTGAATAATATAAACAAGAAAAAACCTCATTAGAAAATAATAACAAATTTCTGCATGTCACTAATTTCTCTTGGTTCCCTAAAAACAGTTGCCATGTCTGCATTTAACTAGCTCCATAGATTCAATCTATTCTCAAAACAGACGCAAACCAGCCAGTTTCAAGAGGAAAGGTTCCAAATTCTGCCCTCCTGATACCATTGCCAGCTGCACCACCAACCAAAATTGCCTTTTTGCAATTAATAGCATCATCCCCTACGGCTTTTTGCAGAAACACCAATCTGATCAATTCTACGTATACAGGTATATTTTTAATTTTTTAATCTTTATTTAAACACTTTGATTACAAATATGATTGTAGTTGGGTTTCAGTCATGTAAAGAACACCCTCTTCACCAGTGCAACATTCCCACCACCAATGTCCCTAATCTTTCTCCTCCCCAACACACCCAAACATGTACTTTAGTCAGGCTTTCCACTTCCCTCCTTCATTCACATTGTTATGATAGTTTTCAGTGTAGTTATTTCTCTAACTGCACTCACCACTCTTTGTGGTGGGCTTGATGTCATGAGCTGGACCTTCCAGTCCTCCTCTCTTTGTCTTTGAAGATTAGTGCAAAAAGGTCTTTTATTTTTCTTAAAACCCTAGATGAGTGAGACTATTCTGTGTCTATCTCTCTTCCTCTGGCCCATTTCACTCAGCTTAATAGAAACTGTGATACATATACACAATGGAATATTATGTAGCAGTCAGGAGAGATGAAGTCATGAAATTTTCCTATACATGGATGTACATTGAATGTAGTATGCAGGTATTTGAGCTGGCGTCAAATACCTTTTCTTTTTCTAAAGTGAAAGTGGGCATCCTCTTCCTGCCTTTTATGTACTTTCTGAACACCTGGTAGCTTAGTGACAGTGCTTGTAATTGTTGAACCCTATGGCCTACACGTGCAATTCTAAACCTTTTGTTTGTTCTTTTTGTTTTGTTTTTTTTTGGGGGGGGGGTCACACCCGGCAGTGCTCAGGGGTTACTCCTGGCTCCATGCTCAGAAATTGTTCCTGGCAGGCATGGGGGACCATATGGGGCACCGGGATTCGAACCGATGACCTTTTGCATGAAAGGCAAACGCCTTACCTCCATGCTATCTCCCGGGCCCCTAAACCTTTTAATACTATCATCTCAGAAGGAATACATCAATTTAGATGCTTAAGTGTATTTGAAGCCACAAAAGAACAGAAAGATAAACTAGCAACAAGAACTTACTAAATCTACAATGACTTGACCTCATTGTGAGCTATGATACTTTTCACAAATTTTCTTGTTGCTGCACTTTCTTTTGGTCTTTCTCCTTCCCTCCCACCCTTCCTTCCTTCTTTCCGACATTCCTTCCTCCTTTCTTTATCTTTCTTCTTTCTTTCTTTCTTTTTCTTTCTTTCTTTCTTCCTGGTTTTTCCTTCCTTTTTCTTTTTCTCTTTCCTTTAATAATTTCTTTTCCATTTACTCAAGACCAAATGTATTATCAACTACGTAATGCATATTATTTAAATAATTTAAATATTAAAATAATTTATCTAAATGCCATTCAACCAATCAAAAATAGATTGACTGGATTTATCAGGAAGCAAAAGTCAGTTTTTGATTGTAAAGATACACATTTCAATTTTAATGACAAACACCAGCTTACACTGAAAGTTCATTAAAAAATAGGCAAGTGGCATTTATAAAAAAAGTGGCTATAACCAGACTTACATCAGATTAAACCACATTAAATTAATAAAGTAATAAAAGATAAAGATTGGAATTACATGCTACTTAAGGATTAATAACTCTTATAAATATATATGCTTATATGCACCAAATGAGGGATAGCAGAGTTTATAAAATAAGTGTTAGTATATGCAAGGAAGTACATCTTTGCAAATACAAATTACTAGGTGACTTTAATACAGCCATTCTTGTTAATGGAAAGATTGAGTATATAGAATATCAAAACAAATTTAAAGCCCTATATAAGTATTTGGGAAAAGATAAATAAGGGACATATTCAGGAACATTTATTGTTTCCCCCAAAATTATTCTCTTCTATGTATAGAATAATATTCAAAATGAATCTGGGGCCAGAGCAAAAGCACAATGGTAGGGTGTTTGTCTTGCATGCGGCTATCCAGGACAGACCTAGGTTCAATCCCCAGCATCCCATAAGTGCAGAGCCAGGAGTAAACCCTTAGTATCATCAGGTGTGGACCCTCCCTCCCAAACAAATGATTCACACACAGGGATACAAAAGAAGTATAAATAATTCCACAAAAATAGATATCACATAGCATCAAATATGTTTTCAGATTACCATGCCATGAATGTAGAAACTGAAAGAAAATTTTGAAATGAGGTCCTTTGAACAAGTAGAGAAAAAAGGGAGCTTGCTGTAAATGTGGCTGACCGGGTTCAATACTATCACACTGCATGGTTTCTAGAGCCAGCCAAGAGTGTTCCTTTAGCATAGACCCAGGAGTAATTCCTGAGAACTGTTGATTTTGGACCCACAAACAAACAGAAAACAAAAATGTTCAGAAAAGCTTCACTATTTGGAATCTGAACAGTGCATAGTTAAATGACAATTGAGTGAAGGAAGAAACAAAATAATAAATCAAAGTTTTTCTCATAACAAACAACAATCTGAACCCAGGTGACATAGAAAAGAACTGTTCTAAAGAGGAGGCTCATAGGAATACAAAATTATATCAGGAAAGAAGAAAAAATTTCAAATCAGTAGATTAAAATACACCTTCAGAAAAAAAAACAGATTCTAAAATTAAGTAGAAGGAAGGAAAAATAAAATTAGAGCACAAATCAGTGATATAGAAATAAAATGATTATATAAATGTAAATTAAACAAGAAGCCCTTTTATATGGGATTTTTAAAAATAAACAATATTTACTAATTGTTAGCTAGATTTATAAAAAAAAGGTAAGAAATAAAATTGAAATAAATTCTATCAAAAATAAAAGAAGGACATTACAAAAAATCCTTTAACAATGCAAGAGATAGGGGCCCGGGAGATAGCATGGAGGTAAGGCATTTGCCTTTCATGCAAAAGGTCATCAGTTCGAATCCCGGTGCCCCGTATGGTCCCCCGTGCCTGCCAGGAGCAATTTCTGAGCATGGAGCCAGGAGTAACTCCTGAGCACTGCCGGGTGTGACCCAAAAACCAAAAAAAAATGCAAGAGATCATAAATAGCTACTATATACAACTCTATGTCACTAACCTTAAGATTATAAACAAATGGATGAACACAGCATCATCATACAACCTACCAAGATTATAGCAGTAAAATGTGGAAACACAGAATACATTCTAATGAGTAAGGATTAAAACAGTAATTAAAAAATCTTACCAAGAACAAAATTCTGTGTCCAAAATCTTTTACTGTGAATTCTATCAATTCTTCCAAAGAATGTATACTCAGAAGCTCCCAAATTAAAGAAACAGAAATTCTTCATGTTATAGTTTTTATTGGTCTACATTAACTTATACAGGAAATAAAAAAGGAATATATATTTAGAACCAAACTCCCCACTGGGAAATTTCTAATACTGCTCTGACACCAACTTGCACCATTTTTGATAAGATAGCCTGACATGAAAAAATGACAACAACTTGATCTAAGAACAGGTTGCCCTATCTCATCACCTAAGAGTAAGATGAAATTAGAAGACATGCCATCCTTTTACTCTGTGCAAAAACCAAGATAACTAACTACAGAAGACTAACATTACCAACCATGACTGGACAGAACTTATCTTGAGACCAATAAAAAAGATCCTAGTGTAGACATAGGCCTAGGATTTGCACAAAAACCAAGATCTCTAATTCTAGAAGTCTGACTTTGACAACAGCAACTGAGCAGAACTTCTTGAACCATAATGAAGAACTCCATCCTAGGTTTTGTCCTAGGATCTGAGCAAAAACCAAGACCATTAATTACAAAAGATTGATTACAACTACAGGGATGGAACAGAACATCAGAACCACAAAGAAAGACTCTATGCTAGCCTTCATCCTATGACCTGTGCAAATACCATGTTCTCTAGCTACAGAGACCTAATTTTATCATTCACAACTGAGTGGAAAGTTTTCTGGCACCATAAAATGTCCTTGGGTTGTGAAAATGAGCGTGTATGAAGCCTGCACTTGTTCCCATGGCACTATGCTTCTATAGGGCAGAGAAGTCCTGTATCTCTTAGACCAAAGGAATTCCTTTTCTAATTTTCCCAATACTTACTATGCCTATGCCCCCCAAAAGCACAAAACCTTGCCATACCAGCCCTCCTTCCTTCTTTTTCTTTTACTTTTTTTTATCTTTTTCATATCTTTTCTATTTTTGTTTTCCTTTTCCCTTTGTTTAAATTTTCTTTCATTCTCGTATTATATGATGTGGTTGTTTTTAGTACCTGGTTGCTATTTTTTTGTAGTTGATGTATTTTTTTATTTTTCTTCTTTTTTTCCTTTCTTCTTTTAAATTGATACTTATAATCTCTGGACTGGATTCTCTCATTTTTCCCAACAGAACTATATAACTTGAATCATCTTGTTCTGATTCATGAATTTAGAGGGGAAAAATGGAGAATACCAGGACAAAACAATTGTATGAATACTGAGTGGAAATAAAAACAATTAGACTCAAACACCAAAACTAAAGTCAATGACAACAGACTTGATACCCATCCTTCAACAAGTCACACACAGAAGGGAGCATGTCGGGGGCAAATGAGGGAGATATGGGATGTATGCTGGGAACAGGATGGAGGGAGGACAACACTGGTGTTGGGAATGGCCTAGATTCTTTGTCACTAAGTGCCTTAAATATTACTGAGAACAATTTGTGATTTACTTTGGTCACAATGAAAATTATTTAAAAAAGAAAAAGAAATAGTTCTAAATATATATATATATATTGAAATGTCTTATGATTAACAGTGCAAAAACCTGAACAAAATCTTAAACAATCAAATAAAATAAAGTTAAATGTAAATCTTAATGATAAATTGTATTCATTCCTGTGATACAAGTACAGTTTACTAAACACAAATCAATTAAAGTAATATACAACATGCATAAAGAAAGTAAAATCATATAATTTAATAGATTCATAATAAGTTATGGTATGATTCTATATCAATGGTGTTTTTTGGGGGGCCACACTCAGTGATGCTTAGGGGGATGTTGTTTGGGGATCAAATCATGGTCTGACTTAGCACAGCCGCATGCAAGAAAAACGCCCTACTGCTGCGCCACCACTCTGGCACCTATATCAATGATTTTAAAATAGCTCAAACGCACAGATAGAAGGGCTGGAGCGGTGGCACAATTGGTAGGGCATTTACCTTGCACTCGCTCACATAGGATGGACCGATGTTCGATCCCTGGCATCCCATATGGTCAGGGACTATTTTTGAGGGCATAGCCAGGAATAACCCTGAGCATTACCATTACTGGGTGTAGCCCCCCCCCAAAAAAGCAAAAAAAAAAAAACACAGATAGAATATAAATTAAGATACAATGACCATTTACAAACAAACAAAAAAACTCCATAGCCAACATTATATTCAATGGTGAAAATGAAAACTTTAGGTATAAGACATTTAACTTTAGGTATAAGACATAACTGTGCACTTTCTACACATTTAAAATTTAATCACTGTTGTATTTGAAGCCCTCAATTCAGTAGTCAAGCGAAATTAAAGTTATCCAAATCAGAACAGAATACTACTCTATTCTGCTACAATGAGAACAGTATTACTTCTGTTCATATCTTTAAATATGACTATAATGACATGTAATATTTTCAGATGATATGATATGGGACATCGTAAAAGAAGGGGGTGTTGTATTAATAACAATGCAGGCTTATTTTAACAAAACAGAAAGGTTAAACAAAATAACATCAGAGCTTGAAAAATAAGAAAAATAACAAGAAAATCTGGATTAAGTAGATGAATACAAAATGAGAACATAAATAAATGCTGTACAAATCAAAAAAGCAATACAGAAGGTCAATAAAAATAGAAACTGGGTTTTTGAAAATAAAAATAAATTGACTAATTCCTCTAGGTGTTGGAATTTTTCCTGACCTTTACCAATAAGGTGTTTGCCTTCAAAAGCTGGTTCAAGAATGCCCAGGAGGATGTGACTGACCTGGTGCCCAGCAACACCCTGGAAGAGATCAAAGTCCTTCTGGAGGTCCAGGATGCTTTATTAGCCTAGCTCAGCTTGACCCAGGCTGACTTCAAAGAGCTGACCAAGCTCGACCCTCAGACCAAGAGCTTCTAAGTAGCTTCCAACACAGAAAGGGAGGTGGAGCTGTAGAAGGAACAGCGGTAGCAGCAGAAGAATGACAAACAAGGTGCATCAGGAGTTCGTGCAGCACGCCAACACCTTCTACCACGACATCAGGACCAGGAGTACACATCCTCTCTGATGATTCCTGCTTGGTGGAAGAATCCAGGATCCTGGAGTCTCAGCTGGAAACAAGCAAACATAAACACCAGGAGATCCACACCATGTGGAACCAGCTCATGAAGATTGAGGACTTGGGTGCAGCTATGGAGAAGGGCTTATCCGGGACAAATACAATGATCACAGCACTGTGGGTCTGAGGAAGTAGAGGAACTAGTTCTACCATTTAGGTGTGTACATGCAGCACAAGCTGCAGTCCAATAACACCACTGGGGTGACTGAGGAGGCCCTCAAAGAATTCAGCATGATGTTCAGACACTTTGACAAGTGTTTTAAGTTGGGCCGCTTAAATCAACAAGACTTCAAGTCCTGTCTGTGTTCCCTGGGGAGACTGATCCTGAGTTCAAGGCCATCTTGGACACTGCAGACTCCAATAGGGAGGGCGTTGTGTCCCTACAGGCGTCATCGACTTTGCGATCAGCTGGAAGACAGAGAACGTCAAGTCCACACAGGAAATTGAGAACTTCTGCCCCTGAGCTCCAAGAGAAAGCCCTACGTGTCCAAGGAGGAGCTTTACCAGAATGCAACTTTACCTGATGCAGGACCAGATCAACTACTGCATCTCCCACATGAAGCTCTACGTGGACGGCAAAAGTGGCAAGCTCGCCTTGGACTACATGGAGTTCACCCCCTCACTCTGTGTGAACTGAAGTCTTTGCTCTGCTCGCTTTCTGTTTGTTCACCACACCATGTCACTTCATCAGTTGCTGCAACGTGTTCTGCTTTAGCTAAAACTGTGCTTGACAAAGTTGCTCCCCATCTTTGGGCCCAGACTCCTGAAGCAAGCGCCCCATTTTGATGCCCAGTCCAGCAGCTGATTTTTACCATCTTCTTGTTCTTATATCTCCAGATATTTTGTTTTCATGTAAATGACCAATAAATGACTTTCCCCCTAAATTTCCTTTAGCTAGATTCAGAAAGGAAAAAAGAGAAAGAAATTTAAATAACTTAGTTGGAGATGAAAGAAGAAAAATTAAATATGACCTCTCAGAATTGCTAGCAATCCTAAGATATTACTATAAAATATTATTGCACTAATATGCAGAATTCAAATAATATGGAAAAATTCTAGGAATCATTTAATGTCTAATATTTATATTAGACATATATATAATAGGAAACAAAACCCTCAACTTATTATTAACTGATCATAAAGGAGCACTGTTATCTAGTCAAACTTATTCTCTTTATATTGACACTTAGGTCATATCCATAAGCGTCTTAAATAGCATATCATAAATTTTGCCATTATATTAAATAACGACATGAATATAACTCAATTTCAATAAATATACACCAAAATTAGATAAAATCCTTTTCCCATGATCATAGTCTCATAAATAAAAAATCAGAAATTAAAAGTCTTTATAAATTGAAACTTACTGTTGAAATTTAAACTTCAAAATCAAAAATAGCTTGCTCTTGAGAGTTAAAAAATATTGTTCTAGGAGCCGAAGCAATGGAATAGCTGTAGGGCATTTGCCTTGCATGCGGCTGACCCAGACCAGACTTTGGTTCTATCTTCCAGCTTCCCATATGACCCCCCAAATCAGGAGCAATTTCGAAGTGCATAGCCAGGAGTAACCCTTGAGCATCACTGGGTTGATCCAAAATAAAAAAAAATGTTCTAGTTTTTTTATTTTTATCAGTCTGAATCAGGCATTCTCATTACCTAGGTGCAATTGTCTACTGCATCATATATTCTAGAAAAATTGTATACTCAAAAGAGCACTTAGTTTGAACAAAGAAGTTTATAATTATCTGAATAATAAGGGTGGTTGATTCAAAGAAGCATATTAGTACAATAACATACAGTTGCCCTAGGCAATAGAAAAAAAAGCAAGAGAACTGGTACTTCATAGGAATTTTGACACTGAGGGAGAGCGAGTGGAATAAATCAGGAAAATTACCCCTATGTCTATGATAGAAGGAAGTGGTAACTTGACAAGGACTTGATGCTGTAAAGAGATAAAGTGACATACGTGATATCCTATCAGTAACAGTATTGAAAACTACAGTGCCTGGAAGGAGGTGGGAGGATGAGGGAAAGGTGAATGCCATATATAATGACTGATGGACAGGATGGAACTGGGACGTTAGTGGAGGGAAATAGATGCTAGTGAAGGGCTTGATGTTAGGACACTGTCTTAAAATCAATCATGAATAAATTTGTAATTCATAGTGATTCAGTTTTTAAATATCCTTTTATAAAAATTATTATTGAAAAAATATGATCATTTGGGAACCTTAACTAAATTTTATAAAATAAAAAAACTCCCATATATCTAGTTAGTACTGTCACTGATACTTCTAATGTCATTGATACTTCTAAAATGCTATTTATCTGTTTCTTAGCTATAAAAAAGAAACAACATAAAATCTGTTAATCTTGCTTTCCAGAAATATGGTGCTTGTGCTTGCTAGTTTAGATTGCCTTGATAAAGAAACAATAATGTGCCTATAATCAAGTTAATAGTATATATAATGGGATTTTTCAGGTACAACACATTGGATTTTATAGACACTTAAGCCAATACAATGGTGTTTGCAGATATAATGTAGTTAGAAGATACAACAAAAAGTTTCTAAGCATGTGTACTGGGAACATTCATCCTAAATATCTCCTTAAGCAACTTCATCCAAAACTAAGTTGCATTTACTCTTATTTATATTTGATTTGGTTGCCATATTCAATGGAGATAAGGGAATCTCTTTGCTTTATATTCGAAGTCTCTCTTGGAAATGCTTGTGTGGGTCATATTGTACTGAGTATTAGTTATAGGACACTAACATACAAAACATACTTCACCCCCCAGATCACTTCAAAAATTTTACTTTTAATCATTATTTACTTTGTATGAGTCTTACTATTATTTTCTTTGCATGAAAATTCTACTCTTGAGAAATATCTCTTAATGTATCCTTAAATGGGTCACTATATATGAACTCTCCATTCTTGACTCTGTCATCTGACTTGCTCTTAACCAGTATAATATGATAAAGAGGATGCAGAGAACTCTTAGATCATATTTAATTACACAATTCCACCACAACAAACTGGAGGGCTGAAGTCTTCTTGCCTAAAAATGTAACACTATTTTGAATCACTTACAGTCAAAAGGTAAGAACTTCATGTGACCTCTGAAATCTGAAGATGTTGAATATGCTGTCGAACAGTAAGTCAAGTGAATTTAGAACGTGAGACTGACTTCCCTAATTGAGTCTCAGAGTGAGAACACAACCTGACAACACTGAAATCAGCCAACTTGATACAGCAGAGAATGAAGATGAACAATGCCTGCAATTATGACCCATTGAAGTACCGACATAATAATTGTACGTGTTTTAAGTCAATAAGTTTGTAGTGATTTACTGTGTAACACTGAATATAAATACAAGCAAGTGAATGAGAAATGCCTTAAGGCTCATAAATATAATTCTGGTAGAGAAAGTAACTAAGTATGCAGAATAAACGTCTATTCCAATGAGACATTGGAAACAGTCCAATGATGATTAGCTGTTTATTCCCTTAGAAATGGTGAAATTGCTTGAATTTGATACTGGCATGTGCTCATAGATGAACATTTAACAATTCAGGTCAGACTAGGTGACTAAAAACATCCATCTTATTGAGTCTAAAAGTAATCTCTTATCCTTAAATGGGTCACTATATATGAACTCTCTCTGATCTTAAGATATTGGAAACTGTATCTCTATTGAGTAAAAGTTGGTGTTAATGCAGAAAGTTGGTCGATAGAATAAGCTATGCAAATTTAAACAAAAATATTCATTTTTTAATGCATTGCTTTATTTTTCTGAGTCTGACTTATCTATAAATAAAGTAAAATAAATTCTGGCTTTATTTCTTCAAGTCTGACTCTGATCTTTAAACTAATTTAAGGGGCCAGATTTAAGTACAGCCAGTAGACTTGCCTTGATTTAAGGCATCCCATATGCCCATATGATCACCTGAGCTGGCCAGTAATGATCTGTGAGAATAAAGCTAGAATTTATCCCTGTCACAACCTGCTGCCCAAAACAAAAACAAAAATATTCCCTAATATAAGACCCTTAATTTGCAACTGGAAGACTCCAGTTAGATTCCCTACACCATATATTCATTTGAGCATGGCCAGAAAAATCCTCATTTACAGAAGTTGGACATCTCATGTAGCACAAATTCCCTCACCAAAAAAGAAAAGTTAGTATTATTTGAGGGCACTTGCTTAAGTTCTGTGAATGGTATTCTGATAGGTCATAAAATGTAGATAATCATATTTATTTTATAGGTTTGACTTACGAACCTGGGATCACATGTTAACATATCTCATCAAGGTATTACTCGAAGAAAGAAAACAACTCCTTTCATATAAAAGATAATTGGGAGTCAGTCCTGAGAATGAGACTTGATATGTGCTCTATGAAACAAAAAACTATTTGAAAGATTAAACTCATTTTTCAGAAAAAGCATTAGTGTAAGATGGCCTGAGAAATTCTATCTCCCTACTTAATTTGCCACAATGACACTAGTTCCTTCCCCTGTCTACCACAACACAGCTAATGGGAACCAGCACAGAGAACTGCCCATAATTCTTGATGGATCAAACCCCTCTTACCCCAAAGATAAATAAATCTCTAGAGGCTATGCTTAAGGTGAGCATTTCAAATACCTATATACTCTAGTATAAGCCAAACATTTTTGTGCCAAAAATCCCTAACTCAGTTTATACTCGGGCCATACAGGTTATGCATACCTAATCAAATGCACCATAGTCTCCAGTCGTCTTCTAACTTCTGCTGGAGGGGGCAGTGCTTCCGTTCAGTCCACAAGTCAGCTAGGCTGAAGAGGTAGTGGCTGGACTGAACTGGATGCCACTGAACTATTCAACCCACAATATTGTGCACTTTTAATGAGAGGACAGCAGTGATGATGAGATCTGCGAACTCACTGATGATGAAAATATCTATGCTGATCCCCTCACATCAGAGATAGCTGAAGCTCTGCTTGGACATACATGATGAGGAGGAATCCAGTTTTGAACCTTTTAAACCTTTGTAATTTAGCTTACCTGTTAAGCTACAGCTTTCTGCACTTTATTTAAAGTTTTAAAATTGTTGCTAATTTACAGTTTTTCTTTAGCAATAAATATTGGAAAAAATTAACCTAGTAATACCTCAATTATTGCAATTGTTTTGGGTATATATTTTTATTTTTGAAATTTGCCAGTGGCTGTTGTATTTTCCACCTCATTAAGTTTTTCCATTAAGTTTTTCCAGATTTTAGGGTAAAATTAGAGTGTTGCTTTATACTCGAATTGGCATAAACTCGAGCATAGAGGAACCTAACTTACTATTACTTAGGTTCTTGGTAAGCTATACCAGTCTTTATGGTCCCAGTGAAACTTATATACTTAGTTCCAACTGTTCCTTCTTGCTTTTGTAATTTTTCTCTTCTGTTTATTCATCTTAAAACCCTTCCTGCATGACATTTTTTACAAGAAAGCCAACACTTGTTTCAGGGCACATGGAATTTTAACTTGATACTACAAGCAATATTACAATTATTACAAACTATAAAGAATGCCTGTCTAAAGTGAAAGTTTAATTTGTGAGATATTAAGGTTAAAAAAGTAATGTTGCATGTAAAATTACATTTTAGAGTTTTTCTGAACAAATTTTTCTTTCCTTGAAAGTCTTATAACATCTTATACCAGCATCAGTCTAAATCCTACCTGCCATTAATTTAGAAGAACCCTTAGGTGGTAACTATGTCCTTAATATTCTCTACAGTGCCTGTCACAGCATGTTCTTTATAATGTGTTCAAAATTTATTTTGACTTTACTTCAAGTATTAATTCTACAGTGAACTGACATTCATCTTCAGTATGGAAATCACAACAATGCTAAATATTTGTATTCTGTGAAAAGTAAATATTAAAGGGAAAACTTTCTTCTTTTTTTCTTCTCTTTGAAATGTTTTTCCTTTTCAAGTAAAAATAAAGAACACATAGAGTCTGACCATTATGCATTGGTTAAGAAGCTTTTTAATAGAATCACAATAGTCTTGAAAGGAAATATAAAGAGTAAAATAATTCCTATTCTTCATTCTAAAAAGGTTCTAATTAATCATCTCTCTCTAAAAATTTTGCATTATGAACTCACAAAGATAGTAAAGGGCTAATCCATATATACCTTTCATGCAGCTAATCCTAGCTCAATACCTAACACCTATGCACACTACATGGTACCTCCAGCATCATGAAATACAGACCAAGAATTCCTCAAGAACCAAATATACAGAGTGATGCAGGTAATACCAGGCAATGTAGAACCTGAGTAGCACTTACTCTCACTCAGGTCATCGTTAACCTGCTTGGTGAAGAATCATTAAAAGAGGCTATAAGTTCTAAGCATCAAATCTGTATACCTTTGCCCCAAAAGAAACTTGAGTAAGAGTATAATTAGGGCCTTTTGTAGAATGCCTAATTGCCATGCAATACACTAGATGTCTAATCCCCATTATCACTAATATGCTAGCTACAACCCTGGTGGCACTGCTATCAATAAATCCCATTGAATATCAATACAGTGCGCTCAAGTCTGTGAGCACTTTTGACAATGAATGTCACCATTTATCATAACTGTAACAGAGAACTGGACTAAATAAAATAAAAATAAGTATATTATATATATGTATAAGAAAAATGTGCTTTATAAAAGAAGAAAAATATTAAAATGAAATAGTATAAAACTCAATATTTTCCCTGATTTTATCTATGACTTTCCAAAATTTTCTGCCTTCTCTCACCACTCCTATTCAACATAGTACTGGAAGTACTTGCTATAGCTATTAGGCAAGAAAAAGATATCAAAGAAATCCAGATAGGAAAGGAAGAAGTCAAACTCTCACTGTTTGAAGATGACATGATACTCTACTTAGAAAACCCTAAAGGCTACCAAAAAGCTTATAAAAACAGTATATTAATATAGCAAGGTGTCAGACTGCAAAATAAACACACAAAAATAAATGGCCTTTTTTAAATGTCAATAATGATATGGAAGGAATGAACATTAAGAAAACAACCTCATTCATATTAGTGCCACACAAACTCAAATATCTTGGAGTCAACTTGACCAAAGACATGAAGAACCTATACAAAGAAAACTATAGAACACTGCTCCAAGAAATAAGAGAGGACACAAGGAAATGGAAACACATACCTGATCATGGATTGGCATAATTCACATCATTTAAATAGCAATACTTCCTAAAGCATTGTACAGATTAAATATGACCTCTCTAAAGAGACCCATGACATACTTTAAAGAAGTGGATCAAACATTTCTGGAATTCATTTGGAATAATAAACACCCTCGAATAGCTAAAGCAATACTTGGAAAAAGAAATATAGGAGGCATTAATTTCCAAAACTTTAAACTGCATTACAAAGCAATAGTTATCAAAACAGCATGGATTTGGAATAAAAACAGACCCTCAGATCAGTGGAAGAAGCTTGAGTACTCAGAGAATGTTCTTCCGACATACAATCACCTACTTTTTGATAAACGAGCAAGAAATCCTAAATATAGCAGGGAAAGCCTCTTCATCGAGTGGTGTTGGTACAACTGGTTAGCCACTTGCAAAAAAGCAAACTTAGACCCCCCCAGCTAACATCATGTATGAAGGTAAAATCCAAATGGATTAAAGACCTTGATATCAGACTTGAAATCATAAGGTATATAGAGCAATATTTCGGTTAAACACTCCATGACATTGAGACTAAAGGAATCTTCAAGGAGGAAACTTCACTCTCCAAACACGTGAAAGCAGAGATAAATATACCTCAAAGGAAATAATGCCCAGGATACAAGAGTCACCCACTGACTGGGAGAAACTACTCACCTATTTCCCATCAGAGAAAGGGCTAATATCCAAAATATACAAGGCACTGGCAGAACTTTACAAGAAAAAAAATCTAATCCCATCAAAAATGTGGAGAAGAAATTAATAGACACTTTGACAAAAAAGAAATACAAGTTGCCAAAAGGCACATGAAAAATGTTCCACATCACTAATCAGGGAGATGGAAAACAAAAAACTATGAAATACCATCTCACAACACAGAGATTGGCTCACATCACAAAGAATTTGAACAGGTAGTGCTGGTGGGGATGTGTAGAGAAAGGAACTCTTATTCACTGCTGGTGGGAATGCCAGCTAGTTCAACCTTTATGGAAAGCGATATGGAGATTCCTCCAAAAAACTGGAAATTGAGCTCCCATATGATCCAGCTCTACCCCCTTCCTAGAGATATACCCCAAGAACACAAAAATCCCTTCCTCACACCTATATTCATTGCAGCACTATTTAAAATCTCCAGACTCTGGAAACAAGCAATATGTCTTTCAACAAATGAATGACTAAAGAAACTGTGGTACATATACACAATGGAATATTATGCAGCTGTCAAGAGAGATGAAGCCATGAAATTTTCCTATACATGGATGCACATGGAATTATTATGCTGATTGAGATGAGTTAGAGGGAGAGAGATACAGAATAGTCTCTCTTGTCTATTGGTTTTAAGAAAAATAAAAAATTGCAATAATTCTCAGAGGAGGGCTAGAAGTCCCTGGTCAACACATGAAGTTTACCACAATGAGTGTTGAGTGTAGATAGAGAAATATCTGCATTAAGAAATATCATAACAATGTGGATGAATGAGGGAGGTAGGAAATCTGTCTAAAGACAGGCGGTAATGGATGGGGAGGAGGGCGATTTGGGACATTGGTAATGGGAATGTTGCACTCTGAAGAGAGTGTTCTTTTTTTGTTTTGTTTTGTTTTTGAGAGTGTTCTTTACATGACTGAAACCCAATTACAATCATGTTTGTATTCAAGGTGTTTAAATAAAGATATTAATAAAAACTTCAAATAAAAATTATGAAAGCAATAAATTTTAGGTTTTGCAAATGTGCATTGTTTATTTTCTCCTATTGTGTACATAGAAAAATGTGTCCACTAAAAAAAAGACTCACCAAAAATAATGTAGGGGGAAAATATTTACCCAAGTAAATAGGATCACAAATGAAATGGGAGAAATTTTAACAGAACTCCAAGAAATCCAAGCCATCATTAGGGATTATTATGAACAACTGTACTCAATTAGGCTAGAGAACTCTGAAGAAGCAGACAGATTTCTAGAAAAATATCATCTTCTGATACTCGAGAACGAAGATGTAGAAAGTCTAAACAGTCATTCACATCTAAAGAAATCGAGACAGTAATTAAAGAAGCTCCAAAGAACAAAGTCTAGGTCCTGATGGTTTTAACATGTGAATTTTATCAAACATTTTGAGAAGAATTAGAACTACTGATCCTCAGGCTCTTCCAAAATATTGAAAAGACAGGAATCCTTCCCAACTCCTTCTAGGAAGTGAACATCACACTCATTTCCAAAGACTGCCAAGATCCCACAAGAAAGAAAACTACATACCTATCTCATTAATGAATATTAATGCAAAAATCCTCAACAAGATCATTGCAAACCAAATCCAACAATACATCAAAAAGATTATACACTATGACCAAGAGGGTTTCATCCCAGGGTATGGTTCAACATACACAAATCAATCAACTTGATACATCATATCAACAAGAAGAAAGACAAAAACCAAATTATTATATCAATCAATGCAGAGAAGGCATTTGACAAAAATCCAACACCCTTTCATACTGAAAACATTTAGCAAATAGTCTGGAAGGACCCTTCCTTCCTTATCTATAGATAGTTACAGCTATCTACAGAAAGCCCACAATGAACATTATCCTTATTGGTGAAAAACTGAAAGCATTTCCACTAAGGTAAGGAACTAGGAAAGGCTACCCACTTTATCCACTCTTATTCAACATAGTTTTGGAGATCCTAGCAATAGCAATAAGACCAAAGAAGGGAATCCAAGGATTCCAGATAAGGAAATAGGAACACAAACTATCTCTTTTCTTCAGATAATAATCTTTTTGTAGATAATACTCTACATAGAAAACCCTAAATCATAAAGTCCATCTGGAACCACAAAAGACCCAGGTTAGCCAAACCCAGACCGAAAAACAAGAAACGGGAATCCTGGGACGCCCACTATAGTGAATAATAACAATATGTCTTAATGTCTTACTTTTTTACCAAGTACAAAATAACCCTTCAGCTTCTTTGTCCACAGAGGTGCTTGGAAACAAAGAATGGACACCCTAATTTTAAACCTTGGTATTCAGTCATATAGGAAACCTTATACAGTGCTCATTATGACAATGTCTCGATAAAATTATTTAATTTAACTACTTCCTTTTGTTTATGTCTTCTATTAGACACAAAGCTTATGATCATTCAGACCACCTGAACAGTCAATGACAAACCACAGATCTATGTTACAGGTCCCAATCATCAAACATGTTTTTGCAAATTACTATTTTCTTTTTATTTTCTTCTTCCCGTCTTTCCTCTTTTTCCCTTCAATTCTTCTTTCCCTCTCTCCTTTACTCTTTTTCATCAAATCAATCTATGTTTAATAATATCCTTGCTGTCAGTTGCTCCTTAGGAAAAGTACCTCCATAATTAAGATGTAGCTACCAATACTATTAAGGGTCATCACATCTTATAGTCCTCACTACTGCACTCTTACTACTCTAGATGCAAAAACTGTGTTTATTCTAAAAAGCTCCAACCACTATGTAACCTTGAAACCCTTATTTAGCAAAGCCCACCCCGTCAATAAGGAAGAGCCTTGAAAGTGGAAAACTCTCCAACACCAATGCACCAGCACAATCTTTTTAATCTTATTTTAGTGCTTACTTATTCTTCTTTTCACTTCTCTCTTATCTTTTATTTTCCCCTATTTTCTCTCATAATAAATATATCAGCCAGTTATTTACCTTTTCTTAACTCAATATTTTCTTAAAAGCTCAGACCCAGCCTATATAGTGCTCATTATGACCACTGCAACAGTCAATGTCCCTATGAGGGTCAGGCCTCCAACAACAAAAGAGGAATAGATCACTAATGTTTGTCTTTACCTGGGTATGAGTTTGTAGACAGTGGACTCCTCTCTGATTGCCAAATCTAAAATGTAAACAATCCATGCCCAAGGTGTATTTAGCCCCTTTTATATATTATCCTTCCTCCCTTCAGGAATCCTTCTATCCTCTCATCCCCCAATCTGAACCCATTATCCTTCCTTTCTTAACTCTCTTTACTCTCAGTTCTTAAGCCATTATGTACCAAGATCAACCTCCTGCCCCAATAAACCATCACCCAGCTCCCATAGCGAAAGAACACCCTCTCAACCTCACATCTCGTGCCTTGGCAAGAAACTACAACCAACACTCCTACTGACTCAATCTTTGTGACCCTTCTTCTCACCCTTCCAAATATGTACTGTTGCATGCTACCATTTCTGCTCCCAAAGGACCTACAGCTCAAGGACACTACCTGATCCCTATGGCTGCAAATCACTTCTCAAACTCAATAAGACCGTGATGTGTGATGAAAATGTGCCATATATTTCACCTCAAAAAACTTAATGGGGAAGCCTATATTCCATTATATGTGTAATAACCTCTATAACAATTTCTCTTAATCTGTATATTCCCAAATGTAAAGTAGCCCCTTAAACATCTTTCCTTTAATTCCTTTTTTAATTTAAATTCATTTTTATCTATTTCTTTTAGTATATATTCATATACTTTTTTCTCTTTAACTTCAACTGTTTTTACTCTGCTTGATACAAAAATATACAAGAAAGTGTCTTGTCTGGGATGAAAATTCAGGTCAAAACCAGGGCACAGATATTCTTTAGCCTGATATTCTTGCCACAAATGCACCGCCAATATAATATGGCACCACTCCTTTTTGCAAAGGCACTAAAATAAGAGTGGGAATTTTTACATACAAAAACAAGCTCTTATCTATGAGAAATACGAACCCATACATTTTATTATACAAGGGTGCCTCCCACCCTGAACATGTGACACATGTACCCAACTTAGACTCCATGTGACCTGACAGCAACCATCCAATCCTGAGACCTAGACCTCAGACCTAGATCTGACACCGTTTCCTGCAACAGCACCAGAACCAAACTCTCCCTGGGAAATTCCTAATACTTCTCTAGCACCATCTTAAGTCAGTTTTGATATGACATCCTGACAAAAGGAAATGGCAATAATTTGTTATAAGAGCAAACATGCTAAGAGTAAGATGAAATCAGAAGGCACTTAGCCCACTGACTAATGCAAAGATCAAGAATTACCAACTACTTAAGACTGATATTGACAGCCAAGACTGGGTAGTTATTACCCTGGGACTTACCTCATGCTTAGAATCTGTACAAAAATATTATCTCCAATCCCATAGATCTGACTGTAACAACTGCGATTTAATAGAACTTCTGGAATCATAATTTAAAAACTCTATTCAGGTCTTGTCCTAGGATCTGTGCAAAAACTGAGACCACCAATTATAAACATCTGATTACAACAACAATGAGGGAACAGAACTTCTACTATAAAAAAAAGTCTCGGGGCCCGGGAGATAGCATGGAGGTAAGGCATTTGCCTGTCATGCAAAAGGTCATCGGTTCGAATCCGGTGCCCCATATGGTCACCCGTGTCTGCCAGGAGCAATTTCTGAGCATGGAGCCAGGAGTAACCACTGAGCACTGCCGGGTTTGACCCAAAAACCACCACCACCACAACAACAACAGAAAAAGACTATTCCTAGGCTTCATTCTATGACATGTGTAAATACCAAGATATGGAGTTATAGAGACCTGATTATATCATCCACAACTAAGTGTAAAGATGCCTGGCACCATAAAAAGAAAAAAAGAGCAATACAGAGTCAGTAGTGATTCTCAGTATGACAGTATGCTTCAAGGGTGGAGAAATTCGAAATCTCTTAGGCCAAGAGAATTTCCTTTATAACTTCCCCAATACATACTATGCCTTTGCAAAAAAGAAGAGCGAAGAGGAGGAGGAGAATAATAAGAAGATGATGAAGAAAAAGAAGAGGAGGAGGATGAGAAAGGAGGAGAAGAAAAAGAAAAGAAGGAGGAGGAGAAGAAAAGGAGAAAAATAAGAAGGAGGAGGAGGTGAGGAGGAGGAGGAGAAGAAGTGGAGGAGGAGAAGAAAAAGAAGAAGGAGGAGGAAAGGAGGAGAAGAAAAGAAGGAGGAAGAGGTGAAGGAGGAGGAGAGGGGAGAAGAAGAAGAAGAAGAAGAAGAAGAAGAAGAAGAAGAAGAAGAAGAAGAAGAAGAAGAAGAAGAAGAAGAAGAAGAAGAAGAA
>PVKC010007355.1:0-29530 GCA_004027635.1 Crocidura indochinensis
AAAAAAAAAAGAATACAATAGGTGGGGCCAGAGAGATAGAATAGCAGTAGGGTGTTTGCCTTGCAGGCAGCCACTCCAGGATGAAGGGTGGTTTGAATTCCAGCATCCCCTAGGGTCCCCATGCAAGCAGCAATTTCTGAGTGCAGAGCCAGAAATCACCCCTGAGTACCTCCAGGTGTTACCCAAAAACCAAATAATATCAATAATGATGATGATGATAATGCAATAGTTAACTAAAAAAATCTGACTATGAATTTTACTTTTTTGTTTTTGTCTTTTTTGTTTTGTTTTGTTTTTGTCTTAGGGCCACACCCGGTGATACTCAGGGTTACTCCTGGCAATGCACTCAGAAATTGGTGCTGGCTTGGGAAACCATGTGGGACTCTGAGGATTGAATCTCGGTCTGTCTTGAATCAGCTATGTCAAAAGAAAAGGCCCTACAGCTGAACCATCGCTACAGCCCCTGACATTATGAATTTTAGATTAATACAAGAGACAAGTAACTAGCAAGGAATCATGTGTATTTATTTTACTATAGTGTTTGGTGCTGAAAAATAATTAAAAATACAATGAAATCCAAGAGCATGTAAAAGGACAAAGAAAAAATGGTCCAGGGAAGGATGTGAATTGAGACTCATTAGGCAGTGGGATCTGACCAATGGAATGTGGTGTTGGTCTTCCCAGACAAGGGCTAGCACTTGAAGGTAGAATGAATGTTATGGAAAGAGATAAGAAGTATATCCTCTGGTCCTCACAGTCCATATTGGGACGAACCAACACTCTTCATGGAGAGTGTGTTTCTTCTTAGAACACTCCAACCTCTCAATCATTAGTAATCTCATTATGTGTATTTAAACCCAGCCTGTGTTAGGCAGGGAGATTGGGACATATGCAGTTGCTTTCACTGAAATTATTACAATAGTTCTGCTTAGAAAAGCTTAGAGTCTATGAGCAAAGGAGAGGTGTCAAGAAATCAATCATTTATTGAGAACAGGCATTAATCGATTTGTCTAGTATGTATCATCTGTTTATTTATCTTTCAAATCTAGTTTCCAATGTCTATCTAGGAAATCTCTCTTAGTCTTATGGTGTCTTGTGCCACAAATGATTGCTCTAGTATTTTGCATTCCAATGTCCATTAAGTTAAGTCAGCAAACTGCATACTGTCATGTTGAATGGAATTTGTGTTAGGAAGAAATCTTTTAGTCTCACTAGGGGAACCTCTGAAAAAAATCTTGGGAATTGACTCACATTCACAAGTATACTGGAATTTGGGCCAGAAGAAGGAATTTAGTTAAAGAAATGGGGTGATGAATACAATGATGAGTCACTTTAAGATTCCTTTCTGTGTGTTTAATTGTAAAGGTTGACTTATTTAAATTTGAAATACAGCTCTAAATGCCCTCCAAATCTGATATTTTTTTAACAAAGTTACTTACCATATTCTGAATTTTAGTTTTCTAACTAGCAAAATTAATACCACTCTCACATGTTGCAAAGATTAAAATAGAAGATATATCAACAATGCCCAATATGGTTCTGACTATTTCCATCAACACTTTCCTTCAGATGGTGACGTCCCTAAGGGGCATATCCTTGGCTTGGGATGCAAATAAAATAGCTATGTTTACTCTATACTTTAGAATGTTATGTAGACATTTCTTATAATACTTGTATTATAGTTACCTGCAAAAATTCTTTCTTCCATCGTAGGCCTGAAATTTACAGAAGGCAGGCAATTTTGCAATGTGCACATAGCCTGTTTCAACAAGAAATAATGAGATACAATTTTAGAAGACAAAACTTTTCCATGTGGGAAACCTAAATGTCTAGTTGGGAAATGAAGATAACAAGACCATATGACCCTTGAAAAAAGCTTTATGATAAAGTCTGAATATAAAGAACTGCATGTGACTGGGATGGTGAATCTTTTGAGGACTTTAAAATGGAGACAGTTGTTTTTAAAAAAAAAATTACTTTAAACACATTAAGAATGGAGTTTGATTAGATGAGTGCAGCAACAATCAGGTAGAAAGATTATAAAACTTATCTTAGAGCAACACAGAACAGATGTAGAAGAGTGATGCAGAGAAATGGAAAGATGAAGAGGACACACATATTAAAGAACCCAACAAATGATTGTGAGGATAGCCACTCAGTCAAGTTTTGGTAATGATTTGCTGTGTTCTCACTATACTGTGCAGAATGGGTAGAAATTATCTCAGCTCTATTCAAATAAGCCCTATTATTTCAGGGACAGTAAATGTTTTCCTTTGTTTTCTAATCTAGGAAATGAGACTTCATAAATTTTATTTGCTGGCATTCTGGGAAAATATATACCCACAATTGAATGCAATTAAAAAATGAAATATCTGATAGCACTCCCTAAACTACAAATTAATATTTCTATAGGTATTTAGAAAACCTGTATAAAATTATTATAGAGAAAATATTTTATGATATTACTAATTTATTCCTCCTCAATATCACTAATGTATAGGTTCTAATAATAATAATTATTTCATTTTACAAATGAAGAAAACAATATGTTGCTATTAATGAATGCTAATAACAAGCCTAAGAAAAGTCTTCCTGGGGCAAGAGAGATAGCACAGCAGTAGGGCATTTGCTTTGCACATGGACAACCCAGGAAGACCTAGGCTTCAATCTTTGGCATCTCCTAGGGTCCCTTGAGCTTGCCAAGAAAAATTTATGAGTGCAGGGCTAGGAGTAAACACTGAGCAGTACTGGATGTAGTACAAAAACAAAAAGAAAAAAGATTTCATACATCAAATGCTAGTGTAATTACACAAATTGCAAAACTTTTTTATTGATATTATATTGCCTAGAGATAGTTCTATCACAGTTCAAAAAAATAAAAATACTATTTAATACAATTTACTATGACATGCTTTTTAGGTTTGTGTTTTACCACCATATAATTGTGTCCATCCAAACATTTATTGAGAATTGCCTTTATCATATAAATTCATATAGCATACAGAACTATCTGTTATTTATAGCATTTGATTGGTCATTTTATGGGTTTTAGCTATATGTGCTACATAAATTTATGTGAACAATAGATAGCCATTCGCAGTCTACTATGCCTTCTATATTTCTTCTAATCCAAATAAGAGGCTGGATATATGAAAGTAGAGGTAGATGGAGGGATATTGGAAATATAGGCCAATCTCAACCTTTAACTCAATAGATACACTCGTGTTAGACCTTTAACATTTTGTGTGGGGAGTTACTCATGACTGAGCTCAGGGATCACTCTTAGCATAGCAGAGCTCAGGGAATCAGACAGAGTGCAAGGGATTGAATCTGGTTCAGTTGCGTAAGAGGCAAGTGCTCTCTACTCACTGTAAAATCATTCGAGCCCCTATGATAGATCTTCAAAGAAAGTCAAAACACTTTTGACATGGGATATTAACATCTG
Source organism: Crocidura indochinensis (assembly GCA_004027635.1). Taxonomy (NCBI): domain Eukaryota; kingdom Metazoa; phylum Chordata; class Mammalia; order Eulipotyphla; family Soricidae; genus Crocidura; species Crocidura indochinensis. Next base: position 3,446 of record PVKC010007355.1, read on the forward strand.
TATATATTGCCTGTGGCACTCCATCATTATTACATTTCTCTTCCTTGGGATTAATGTTTAATTCAGTCTCTGACTTTCAAACTTGTATACTCGATCTTGGATCATTCAAATTCCTCATGTGAAGCTTTGGGCCAACCCTAAATTTAAATCTTTAGCTTATCAAATCATCTTCATAAACATAAAGTTGAAGACTGCATAGATCAATAGACTTATGAGGTTAGTGACAACTATAAGATTAGGATCATATCTCTTTACTCTTCTGTATTAGTTTATTTTTATTTCTACTTTCTACAGTTTGTCTTGGCAGAGTAATTCTTTAACAGATTAACTCTAATTGACTATCTTGTTTATTTTAAAGCATTTCCACATTCATGCCCAGAGCAAAAATTATATAATGTTTTACTAGGATAACTTGGAGTTAGCAATTATTGACACAGTATCAAGTCATGAGATTTTCCATTCTCTATAGGGTTACTTGTTTCTATAACCTTGACCTTCGAAGATTTTTGTCATCAAACATTTTTTATTTTGCTTGGATTCAAAATATCTGTTATTAAGCAATTTTTGGTTTACTTTATACACCCATCATTTGGGTCTTTTGTTCTTTTCTATATATTATTTAAGAAAATATCTGGATGATTTGCTATTTCATGGACATATACTTTAAAGTGGAAAGCAGGCAATGGATCAAAAGAAGAGCATATTTTAGAAAGATTAGTGCACTGGTAAGGATCCTGAGTCACTCTCTAGATTCTAAGAGCAATAACATTTATCTGCTTTATTAAATATTATAACTCCAAAAGAGAGGTTATATGAGGGTGGTAGAAAGTCTGTCAGCTTTGTATGAATAAATAAAAAGTTAAAAGATAGCTTTAATACTCATTTTGACATCTTAACTTTCCTCTTTTCTGATTTCCCATCTTCTTTCTCTGTGCCTACATTTTCTCTTTCGTTTTTCTTTTTTTTTTTTTTTTTTGGTGGGGGGAGTCACACCCGGCAGTGCTCATGGGTTACTCCTGGCTCCATGCTCAGAAATTGCTCCTGGCAGGCACAGAGGACCATAGGGGGCACCGGGATTCGAACCGATGACCTTTTGCATGAAAGGTAAACACCTTACCTCCATGCTATCTCCCGGGCCCCTCTTTCGTTTTTCTTTTGTCTTTTTATTTTCTTGTCTTCCCAGAAACATACACTTATGCTATGTGTTAAGCTTCATGTTTACATGAGGAGAAAAAAGACATGTTCATCATAATAGAGTCCATCAACTTAGATCATTCAATGCTGACAGCCTATATTGAGTCTCTAAGGTATGTCTCAGTGAACATTGAAATCTGATATGTGACTATAAACATATGGGGGTATTTCTGAGTAGAGGATTCCAGATAAAATAATTAGATAGAGCAAAAATTCTATGGTAAAATAAACGGGTAGAAAATGCTACTGTGACTCTTTGTGTAAGAAAATTGGGTGAGAGGTGAATCTTAGAAGGCAGCTCATAGGTAGACAAGTAAATAATATATCATGCTAAGAAAAAAATGAAGTCTGTCTGAAATAATAAAATAGGTACTTTGAAATAGTAATCTGGCTATACAGGTAAAGACCATGTTGAAGATAAGCATATGCATATGTAATTAGACCTTTTAGGATATGCCCCAAGCTAAGCCATTTAAAATAATAACAGAGTCTATTTGGATGGAGATGGTGACATAAAAAAGAAGCAAACAGCTTCATTAGTATGAGCCTTCTCAGGTGAGATAAAACTAAAGGTCTGAAAAACTATGGGACTATTTTTCAAATAGAGTTGGAATGATGCCCCCATACCAACTTAACAATGGAAAATCCAGTATCCTCCATTGATATCTGCCATTTTTCCAATTTCCATCAAGTTCCTCCATCAAGCTTGGAAAAAAATAATGATTACCAATATTTCTCAAGTAGTCTGATCTAGGCTGATAGGTCTGTGGCATTCTCAGAATCGGTAGGAACAGATTCCTATTTCTTCATGAACCACAATAGCCCAGGGTCACAACCTTCACCATCTGACAGAAATAGCCCCGTTTAACAATCTACAGTAGTAAACTGCCAAGGAAACAAATTTATTTCAGATCTATAAATTCTGGACAACATAGTTGAAAGCAATCATGGCACCTCAAAATTTAATAGTAGTATCAGCCCAGTCGTACCACAGGAAATCTTCTGGGAATGTTATATGGAAATCTACTAAACTTCGTGAATCTAGACAGTAAAATAGAAGGCTTAATTAGTACTAATTACAGCCCAGAAAATCCTCAGGCACTGATTTTAGTAACACTATGGATAGATAAATGGTTATTTCACTTTTTTGATCTATGTTTTGATGATTCCATTTACCTTTGAGTTGTAACAAATAGTATGAAGTAAATTTGTGCCTGATGGAGGCAGGTTGTAGACAGTGGCCAGTATTGTGGATATTGGTAAAAGAAAGATCATATTGGTGGTGGTATTAATGTTTGAACATTTAATGCCTGAAATGGCTGTCTTATAAACAAATTGGTAAATCATAGTATTATAATATTTTTAAATAAAATGGAATAAAAAGATGTTTAGTTAAAAAAGGAAAACATTTTATGATTTATTTTAACTATTACTTTAAAGACTTCTTGCATTAAAATTCCAGAATAGGGGCCCGAGAGATAGCATGGAGGTAAGGCATTTGCCTTTCATGCAAAAGGTCATCGGTTCGAATCCCGGTGCCCCATATGGTCCCCCGTGCCTGCCAGGAGCAATTTCTGAGCATGGATCCAGGAGTAACCCCTGAGCACTGCCAGGTGTGACCCAAAAACCAAAAAGAAAAATTCCAGAATAGGTATTGTATTATAAAAGTAATCTACACAAACTTTATTTGAATATAAGTTAATAATAAATATTTAAGATAAAAGAATTAAAATATCCCTCTCTGATATGAAAAAAGTGAATTAATTGAAGACAAAAATAATAGGAAACATACTTTTTAAAAATTTCTCCTTCAAACAAGCTAACTTTTATTCTTTTGATAGATTTCTCCTTTCGTTTGATTGAATAATATGTTTTTAAAGTCACATAATCATGTGCAACTTTATGACATATGACATATAAGTAGGGCCTTATAAAGTTTCCCACTTGTGTTTGTGTTTAACAACATAGTAACTAGACCATATTCAGATGACCTTTATTTGTCCTGGTTTGTGGTGTGTATTTATCTAATCAACATTGAAGAAATTATTGTGGAGGAACAGCTAATGATAGGGCCTGGTAGTTCAGACATTTCTCACTATCCTTATTCATCATTGTATAATCCTAGGTGAGTGGAGGACATGCAAATAGATAATCACAATTTGAATCAGTAGACTTTGATGATATGATGTAATCTATCTAATATGAATAATGATCAGAATGCTGTAGCAGGTGCAGAATTTCAGAGAGGAATTGGATAAGTCTGAAGATAAAGAAGAATTATATGGTCCTGGTATTTGAGTTAGAGGAATTGTTTTCTATTCTACCACATCATACTGACAGAGCCAGGGTTAGAGGGATGGCTATTACAAGGAAAATGGAAGCATTTCTGAAAGGAGGTATATTCTTTTTATTAGACAGACCATCATCTCATTCTTCCAGAGGGAAAATTATCTTAATTATCATAAACACATACTTTTAGAAATATATATTTAATTGCAAAGTTTGAAGGCACCATGATTTTAAAAAGGGAGATATTAAGATGTGATTCAGTGACATCAAATGTTTCTGTCAATCCCATCAGAGAAGCTGAAGCAACAAAGATAGCTCTGGGACTAGAAGTGGTCCCCAACTGTCTTGAATTTCAGTGTGGAAATAGTTCTTTTATCATTCAGGATTAAAGCAGACATTGGGTGACTGTTGTGTTTTGTGAAGGTCTATGGTCTTAAGTGAGGTGGATTTCTTCATTGGGAGCCATTGGAAAGCTATGGGTTTCCCACCTATCAGTGTAGGACTCAAAGAAGCTCTGAGTCTCAAAGAAAGATCAAGCTTTGGTAACTCAGTACTCTCTCCTTCACATCAATATTTTTGTTGTCAATATTGCGAAAAGAAGAGGGGTGTTCAAATCTGGTGATTCATTGCTACCCTGCAAAGCAACCCCATGGTGTCAGCTTTTAGGGGTGTTGTCCCAGCCTCCTTCTCCTTTGATCTGAGAGACTAGACTTCCTTAAACAATTTTGGAATTTTACTCAACACACACAAATGGAAACAAGCGAGGGGTCATCACCAGAAGCTTAATGTAGGAGCTTGAGGGATACTACGAGAAATTATGTATATGTTTATATGATATATAAAAAATATAAAGTGAAATTCAGTGCAAAGCAAAAAGAGGGATGGCTTACGGGGTACTACAACTCGAGAACTTGGCAACCCCAGTTTGATTCCCATTACCATATAAATTCTGGAACCTCAACAGTATTAGCCCTGCGGGGCTCTGTGTACCACTAGGTATGGTTTTGGGGGTATATATGCAGTGCCAGTCTGACACAGTAATCCTTAGCATCGTAAAGCCTTGGCAGCATCGCCTTGGCAGCATCGTATCTCTGAAACTGGTATTAAACCAATGCCCACTTGGCTGGAAACTCTAGTGAACAGGACGAGAGAGAGAGTGAGTAAGAGAGAGAGAGAGAGAGAGAGAGAGAGAGGGAGGGAGAGAGAGAGAAAGTGTCTCCTGCACTGATAAGAAGTTCTTCTTTAAAAATATCATAAAATCAAATTCAGTGCAAAGCACACTGAAGCATGGCTTGTGGAATACTACAACTCAGGAACCATAGAATCTATTCTCAAACATGAGAGCCTTTTATGTTATGGCTCCTTCAGTTTCAAGATTCTTAGATAAGTCTCTGTGTTTCTATCTTCAGAAGGTGCTTTTAAGAAACAATCCTGTATACATTTTCATTCAGTTCTGCTCATTGTGGATTTAAATGGATTTTGTAGGCTTATCAGAGCAAGTAAGAGTCTAGAAAGTTTTTCCTCAAGTCTTGGACATGAAAAGAACAGAACCTTATTCTCATGAAGTACGATCCCTACCACCCACTGGTAAAATATCGTGCAAACCTGCCCTCTAATTGAAAATACAAAAAGTATAAAAATACAGGAAGTAAGACACTCATCTTTTTTAATAAATTTATTAAAGCACCATGGCTAATTTTTTTTTCATAATTTAGTTTCAACCATCATATGTATACCACCATTCACCAGTACACATTTCTACCCACCAATGTTCCCAGTCCTCCATTCTAACAGCCTCTGGGGCTGAAATTTTATATATCTCTTTATTTTTTCCTTATGATACTGTGGTTTGCATTATTGCTAATGAAGGGTACTACACATATCTCTGTATTCCCTTTCAACTAGCACTGTCAGGCTGATTCCTTCTCAGTCCTCAATACAGTCCCTTCTTTTGTGGCAAACTTCTTACAATGGATTGTTTCTTCTGGCCCTCATCTCTATTGTCTATGGATATTATTACCATACTATCTTTTATTGTTCCTATATCATACAAAGACCTGAATACTCATCTTGAATGTGGTTGACTTCAACTCAAGAACCAGTACTGCCTGGGCTTACTTCTAAATAGAAAGCCAGTATCTACACCCTCCCCCCTCCAAAGCAATACTAGGTCCAATCCAGCTATTTCCTACAAATGAAAATCTCTGATTTTCATCAAACAACAGCAAAAGATTTCTACTTGTCATTTTCTCTTCATCACTGGATGAAACTATGTTTCTAAATTTTCTGAACTGTTGTTTATCTGTGAATAATGATCAGTCTTCCATCAAAGTGAAATGAGATGCATTTCATCACTGAATGTACTTTCTCGTTCCTTTAATTTAATTTTTCTGGAGGTAAGGGGCTGCCCTACTTGAAAAAAATATCTAGCTAGCTTTTCGAACAACCAATAGATGGTAAAGTTAGTCTCATCACTGAATGCTGGTCGCAGTGGAAAGAATTCCTTCATAAAGCAGAAGAGGATCTCGTTGACCTCTAAAGTCCTTCAACTCCAGAGGGACATCTGAAATAGTAATTAACTACACAACGGGGTGGAGATGGGGCATTTATCCTGGCACCACACTCAAGAATGTGTTCAGTCACTGGAGCTTTGCTTTCCTTCTAAAACTAAGTCTTCTCTGCCACATATCGACATCTGTAAAGCTCTCTGACTCGACTTTTCATTTCTCCTCTTTGCCAAACTGTGCTTGTCTTGGCCTTTTCATCTCGACATTTAACTGAGAAGAATTTCAATGGTTTGCAGTCAATCCCACAGTGCTTTTCCAATTTCCCTTTGTTTTCTTTAGGATTTTCAGAAAACCTCATGTGCCCTCCCTAATTCAGTTATGATTCTGAGAGAGCCTGATGCCTCCAGTCACAGATGACTTTTAAAAATATTTCATCACCTGTGTATTAGCAGCTGTATTAGGAACCCGGGCTCTACTTCTACTTCTGTCATTAATTAGTTGTGTGACCTTCAACAAGCAATTAATTAAATCTCGGCCTTCCTGTGGTTTGGTAAACAGTTTTCTATAGAATTCTGGGGATTCTTGGATAGACTAAGGTGACGGCAAGGGGAAGTCTTTATGCTCTTCAATTCTGTTCTTTATTTATTTTATTTATTTGATGTTCCAGAAAAGTCTTTTTGGCAACACATTTTGGTTAAGTTGTACATTCAGTCCTGAAGGTTTTCAAGTGCCAAACATACCCAAACTTTTTTGAACACTGTAATTGGGCCAATGAATAAGTATATTTTTAAATGTATTGTGAAATGAAAAATTGGAAAGTTTTCAATATTTGAGGAATTCTTAAGAAGTCCTCTGTGCCATGAATGAGCATTATTATGGTTCAAAGAGAAGGTGTAATTTTTTTGTTTGTGTTGGGGATACACGTGGCAGAGCTCAGGTTTTTTTCTGGCTTTGTGCTCAGGGATCATGCTTGGCAGTGCTCAGGGGAATGTGCTCAAGGGAACATAGGCACTTCTGGGGATCAAACCAGAAGCTGCAAAGCACGTACTTTAACCTCTGTTCTATGGCTGCAGCCCTGAAGGTCCAACTCTCATTGCCCTCTGGGAAAGGTTAATTTCCCTGCTTTTCAGTCTGTGCCAAAGGGAAAACACTTCCCTGGCAGGAAGGGGGCGCCATAGAAGAAGGTGTTGCTGTGTGGTGCCAATCTCAGCGCTGGCAAGCGAGTCTACACATGATGCCAGTTCCTGCCCACATTCACACACCTCCTTCACCAATACCCATCTGGCTTTCTCTAGAGCCCAGGTGTGGCTTTAGAACCTTGCCCAGTCTCAGCTGGAGAAATGCAGCACCTCGTAAAAAGCAAAACTGAAATCCTATCTCTGCCCCATTGTGACCTCAAAAATAAAATTTTCTTGAACTGAGCACTAATGTCCCCCAGACCCATATATTGGAGCCCTAACATTCAAGATGACCAGCAGATATCTGCTAAAATTATTTTCTTTTTAATAATCCAAGGTTTTTTATTCATTCTTTCCCTAAAAAGTTTAACTATTCAAAAAACATAACACTTGAACACTGAAAATAATTGTATTTTGTAACTCTAAAAATAACTGCAATTTGTAAATGGAGAGTTTAATTTGCAACCAAAATTTAAATTATTTAAATTAAATAAAGGAAAAATATAATGTAAGAGAAATGACTTCTCTTTTTCTTTTTTAAAAACTTTATTAATTAACTGATTAATTGGTTGTTGGGCCACACTCAGCAGTGGTCAGGTGCTACTCCTGGCTCTGTACTCAGAAATCACCCCTGACAGGCTGGGGGAACATAGGGTTGCCAGAAATCAAACCGGGTCCCTCCCAGGTCAGTCACATGCAAGGCAAAGGCCCTACCACCCGTGCTATTTCTCCGGCCCACCTTTTCTTTGATTTGATCCTGACTCATTGATATCTACTAGGCAATTATGGATTACTAAATTTTTTGTTGTCAGTTTTGAAATCAAATTGAATATGTACCCCCCAACTATGTTATCTGTTAAAATTGTTTTGTCTATACTATATTCTTGGGGTTTTATACAAATCCTAGGGTCAGTATGTGAATTTCAGAAAAAGTGTCAGTATAGGGGCCCGGGAGATAGCATGGAGGTAAGGCATTTGCCTTTCATGCAAAAGGTCATCGGTTCGAATCCCAGTGCCCCATATTGTCCCCCGTGCCTGCCACCAGGAGCAATTTCTGAGCATGGAGCCAGGAGTAACCCCTGAACACTGCCGGGTGTGATCCAAAAAACCAAAAAAAAAAAAAAAAAGAAAAAGAAAAAAGAAAAAGAGTCAGTATGAATTTATATGGTTGTTGGTAGTATGCCAATAATGTGGGGGCTTATGCTTTTGATATACAAAGACATGTTACATCCAAAACACTTTCATCATGTCAGACATTCCTTCAGCTATCTTTATGGTACTTCTAGTCTACCTCTTCCTTTATCTCATAAGCCCCCGTGGTTGGTTATCTCTGTAATGTAATGAAATACCAGAATGTATTTTCAATGAAAACTGTCCATTCCTTGCTTTGTTTCTTTAAGAACCACATATGAGTGAGATCACTGGGTGTTAATCTTCCCTATAATTAACTTTGCTCAATATTCCAATTTCTACTTCTACTCAAATTGCAGCCAAAGGTGGGGTGTAATCTTTGAATTGACTAGTGTTCTAATGTGATACATATATTATTACTTATTTTCACCTATTGGGCTTTAGAAATTTGAGTTATTTTATGATCTTGACCAGTATACATAGAATTGAAATAAATATAGGTACACCCATATGTTAAGGTTTTGGGGTTTTTGAGATTTATACCAAAGAATAAGAAATTACTGGGTCAGGGCCAGAGTGATATCACAGTGGGTAGGGCATTTGCCAGGCATGCATTAGAAACAGGTATATATAGTCCCCTAAGCCTTCCAGTAGTAATGTTTAAGTGCAAAGTCCCGGAGCAGAATAAGGTGTGGCTCACAAACTCTCAAAAAATTACTAAGTCATGTGAAAGTTCTAGTTTGTTTTTTTGTTTTTTTTGTTTGTTTGTTTTTTTGGTTTTTGGGTCACACCCGGCAGTGCTCAGGGGTTACTCCTGGCTCCATGCTCAGAAATTGCTCCTGGCAGGCACGGGGGACCATATGGGGCACCGGGATTCGAACCAATGACCTTTTGCATGAAAGGCAAACGCCTTACCTCCATGCTATCTCCCGGGCCCCGAAAGTTCTAGTTTTAATTCATTGAGAAGTGTCTATCTTCTTTCCATAGTGGCTGAAACAAATTACATTCCCACCAACAGTGAGCTAAAGGTTTTCTATTTTAACTTATCATTCACCTCCAGCTCTGGTTTGTTCCGATCTTTTTCATATATGCTATAATATTTAGACAAATTTGTATGACCTTTCTGAAAACATACTTCATATATATAATCTATAAAGAACCCTATATATGCTAGTTTAAATAACTTTAATCCTATTTAAAATTATTCCATACAAATAAGCAGAGATGACAGAGGCTGGTAAACAAAACTTTGCATCACAGCATTATTTACAATAAATGTTAAATAAATATAAAACCCAGCAAGGAGCCTGCTGCAGTCAATGAAAGCCAGAGATTTCTGGATTAGAAAAATGCTTAAGCGTCTGCCATGGGAGAATAACCAGTAATATTTTCCAGAATATAGTAGCACCTGATACCAACTTCTCTTCTGCTCTTTGCCCACAAACCACCCGTCACTGTTATTGGATTCATTTTGAATGCATAAATACCATTTTATTTATTTCAGAATTTAATGCAGTTTTTGATATCAGGAAAATATCTCCTGAATGTTTGTAAGTTTGAAGAACTGTTCTTTCATACTCTCAACTCATCAGTTGGTGGCATGAAGGCAATCAGTCTCAAACTGGGATTTGAAATCAAATTTGAAACAATATAAAAGCCAATACATCTACAAGATAGAAAATTATACAATAGCCTTCAGAATTTTAATGACATGAAATAAAATAGTGATAAAATTGATGCCTGAGCTCAGGAGTACACTTTTACAAGTCAAAGTGTTATCAGAAAAGTTATTCTTTATAGTTCTATATAATTATTCTATATAATGGCTTCTCTTTTTTCTTGTTACTTCATATTTTTTATTTTTAAGCAATTTTCCAAGGTATTTTTCTGTTTAAGTGCCAAGTGCCCAAACAATAACCTCCAACTTGCAAGGTACACAATCTACCTCTGAGTCACAACTGTGACCCCAATTTTTATTATTTTAAACTTGAAATATTTTATGAGTTAAATGTCACTATGTACCTGAAATACTACTGTGAAGGATTTTGTAATCCACTTTTATCAAAATAAAAATTATTAATATATATAAAAAATTTTTTTACTTAAAAACAGACCTTCTAGGAGCCGGAGGTGGTGTTACAAGTAAGGCATCTACCTTGCAAAAGCTAGCCTAGGACGGACAACTGTTCGATCCCCCTGTGTCCCATATGGTCCCCCCAAGCCAGGAGCGATTTCAGAGTGCATAGTCAGGAGTAGCCCCTGAGTGTCACCGGGTGTGGCCCAAAAACAAACAAACAAACTCAGACCTTCTACAAATATGCTACAATTATTAGTCATTACAATTTCTACGATATATGAGGTCATTGCATTAACCTAAGCAATGATCAAAAAATCTTAGAAGAAAAGAGAAATGTGAGTATGCCTCATGTGAAAGTAGTCACAGATCTTCCTTGATAGTTTCTTTCAGGAGTTTTCCTGTTCCTTTTCATACATCTTCAAAATTAAATTTACTATTTGAAGTTTCAGTATCTCAGAGCAGGTCAGAGTGAAGATCTCCATTTCTAAAGAAAATAGCTAGCGACTGCATGCCAGAGCAAAATCTATTTGGTTGAAAGCCTGAATAGCATTACACTTATTTCTTCTTGCTGTTGCATGAACAACCCATTTTTTTTTGATTTTTGGGTCACACCCAGAAACGCTCAGGGGTTACCCTGGCTTTATGCTCAGAAATTGCCCCCTGGCAGGCACAGGGGACCGTATGGGATGCCGGGATTCGAACAACCGTCCTTCTGCATCTAAGGCAACCGCCTTACCGCTGTGCTATCTTTCCGGCCCCAACCCATTTATTTTTAAAACCAGGAGTTAAAGGCATATGATGCTCTAGCTATTATCACTATGCTCTCTCGAGAGCAGAAATTCTCACCTTAGCTCTATGACACTGTGTGCTTGGAAAGGCTTGAGTTGGAGCAATGTCCTGTGCATAATAAGATAATTTTTTTTTTTTTTGGTTTTTGGGTCACACCCGGCAGTACTCAGGGGTTACTCCTGGCTCCATGCTCAGAAATTGCTCCTGGCAGGCACGGGGGACCATATGGGGCACTGGGATTCAAACCGATGACCTTTTGCATGAAAGGCAAACGCCTTACCTCCATGCTATCTCCCGGGCCCCATAATAAGATAATTAGTACTTGGCTCCTACACACACGATGCAAGAAACAACTTGTCCCCAGGTCCATAACTTAGAAGTGCTTCTATGCATTGTAAAAGACCCTGAATAGGAAAAAACATACTGAAAAGAAGAAGCAACTTACTTGAAACTGTATTGTAAAGCTATATAATCAAATGACATGGTACTAGAATAGAGATAGATTCTCTGAACCATGGCCAAAATTAAATATGCAAGGGCAAATCCCCATATTAATAGAGAGCTAATTTCCAACAAAATAAAATGGAATTAAATAAGGATAAACTTTTCAACTAATAATTCTGGAGAAACTGGATAACACATATACACATTATTAGAGCTATATTCAAATCTCACAAATTACTCAAAGATCAATTTAAAGTAGATAAAAAACAGTAAGATAAAACTATAATATATAAAGTATCTTATATAAATATAAGCTATATAAGTCTGGGATATAAGTTATAAAAGAGGAAAAGATGGAATTCTCCAAGATATGAACCTCAAGTCTGTTTTTAGTGATATGATATCACTAGGAAGGTAACATGATAAATTGGAATATGTCAAATTCAATAGTGTCTGCCTGGCAAAAGAAACTAAGACTAAAACTAAGGCACTTAACTGAATGGAAGAAAATATTTTACTGAACACATTATATTGAATTTCTATCAAGAATAACTAAAGTATTCATAAAGATAGACAAAAACACAAAGTCAGAAACCCTAACAAAATGGACATATCAATATATGTATATATATGACACAAAGGGATAATATGCAGCTACAAGGAACACTGAAATCAAAAAATTTGCTGTGACTTGGATGGAACTGAACAACATAAATTTAAGTGCAGTAATCCAGGAAAGAGACAAGCACAGGATGATCTCACTTGTATGTGGGATATAAAATAACTAGATGAGGAATTCAAGGTATTAAAAGGGTGATACCTAGAGAATCCTTAACTCCACAGTATAGGAAGAGAATGACATAAAAGGAAAGGAATGAAGGGGGAAATGAGAATAACTAAGGAAGAGGTACATTGTGAGGGGGGGTGTCAAAGAAATGGGATACAGTGGTGTGTGAAAGTATAGATATATATTAAAACTACAGAGTCATCTGTGCTGAAAGAATGAGATCCAAACTTACGTTTGAAACTTGTGTTTGAAACCCAAACACAATCATGTATGCAATCAAGGTGTTTAAATAAAATATATTAATTAAAAAAAAGAATGTGCCTAAGCTTCTTACATACACATAAACACTTTATAGAAGGTGAGCATGTAAGACTCTGAACTCATCATAGTTTTCTATCACTATGAATAAATAGCCAAACAATCAATGATTTCAAATAGCATCCACTTATTAAAGTCATTCATAAATCTGGGGGTCAATGTGGTTCTCTTCTGATGATATAACAAAAGTCTGAATCAAACTGTTACAAGCTTATTTGAAGGTTCCATTTCTAGTTCATTTTACTTTATGAAAAAAAGCATTCCTTGTAACTGTAGGTCTACGATCCTGGTAGTTGTTCTCAGATACCAAAAGACCCTGAATTTTGTATTATGTGATTCTCTTCACCTCAAATCAAAGAAAAGGTCCTTGGTGTCTCAACTCTAAGATTATTTCTCATTATATAATCAACAGGAAAAAAACTCCATTTTTAACGGTTTCATGTACTCACCACAAAGAGTACAGTTAGGGAAATAAATTACACTAACAACTATCATGACAACGTTAATGAGTGAGAGAAGTAGAAAGCCTGTCTCGAATACAGGCTGGTGTTGGGAAGGATGAAGTGGGGCATTGATGGTGGGAATGTTCCACTGGTGAAGGGAGTGTTTTGTTTATAACTGAAACACAACTACAAAAATGTTTGTATTAATGGTGCTTAAATAAAGATTTTATATAAAATTAAAAAATAAAGTCTTCATGTAATCATGGTAGATCTTCTCTTTGCCATATAATGTAAAAATATATTGAGAATGCACCATAATCAAAGATTGTGAAATTATATAGAAATTCTGTACTATATGATGATATTTTCTTGATATTTTCCATTTCCATTTTATACTACCCCACTCAAGACTCAAGACATTTATATAACAGCATTCCTCGTGTTCATTTCAGTTGGCTCCAACCCAACAAGTTTTCATTTATCTCGTAATAGATTAACATTGTCTTAATATACATGAAGTCATATAGCATCTACTCTTTTCTCTTGCTTCTTTGTAACATATAATTTTGATATCTTTCTCTAACAAGGTAGGTATTAGTGGCTCTATTTTATTAAGTAATGATATTCATTTAATGTTACTGGTCAGGAGGACGTATATCAAGAAATACACCAATTGGTTGTAATATCTTACACTCCCACCTCATGTTAGAGGTGGGAATGGAATCCATTTGGCTTGCAATCTTACCAACGTTTTATCAATCTTTCTCATTTGAATCATCCTATATCTGGTGTATTAGTGTCTCTTTGTTGTTATTATTTATATCTCCCCAATGACTAATGAATCTGTATATTCATCTTTTAGATGTCTATTGGCTACTTATATATCTTTCTTTGTGAAATATATATAAATCATTGGCTTTATTTTAAATTGAGCTTGTTAGTCTCTTTTGATATTGGAAATATATTTTCTAGTAAATCTTTTATAATATATTAAAACACTATCAGTAAATATTCATGTAAAGAAGAGGCCTTATAAAGAGAAAAAAGATAAATGTGGAAAAACTATAAAACTATTTGAATCTGATTCTTCAATTTTACAGAGAAAAAGAAAGATTACATTGAGCAAATAACTACATTCTGCAGAAAACTGTGAATGTGTGAATGTGAATGTGTGCTATAAAATATTGCTTCTGATCAAAGTAAAGTGAGAATTTCTTAGGAGTGGGTATTACTATCATTTTTTGCAGTATCTAGAATACTGATAATGGTCAAATATATTTGTCAAGAGAATGAGATCTAATTATCACAAAAGAAAGAATCAATGAGTGAATTGGGGGAGTAAACAAACAAAAAAATACATACAAGTAGTGTGTATACTCTATTATTGATCCTGCTTGACTGCAACCAAGCAACCTAAAGACAGGTATGAAAGCAAGATAAACAAAAAGGAACAAACATCCCCATTTTTGAAATATCTATAAATTCCTTTTGCCAAAGGCTAACAATCAAATCACACACTAGTCTCTCTAGACATAATCGATTTCTCTTTCGGGTGCCTTGATTCATTTTCCTTCATGGATCAATCCTATCAGCTTCCACACATTTTGGGTCTCCTTTGACTAACCCTACTGTGACCCACCCACAATTCCCTCCAACCTTCTCAAGGAAAAAAACAAAGAAAAGCACTTTTTTAAGGAAGTTGTTGGCTCTCACTATCTGTTCTTCCCACTTTTCTATCCAGGAGATTTTAACAAATTTAATATTCATGGCATGGGGATTGGAAGAAACTCCCATGCCATGAATATTAAATTTGTTAAGATCTCCTGAATGCAAAATCAATGGGCAATTTTGTGTCATAGTCTGAGGAGCCTGCATCATTCAACAGGATTGAAAGTGTTCATACATAACACAGTAGTCTCTGTGGGTACTTGCCACCACTTTTCAGATTTGCTCATGAAGTCATAGTAACAGCTCCACTATTACATGAAAGTGGTGGTTATTGCTCCTTTGCAGTCTTTATACTTAAGCTCAAATGATTAGCTCAAATGATCTTTTTCCAGATTCTTTGTATTGCTCCATCTTTCCTCCTCAAACTGGACTTCTTTGCCTACATTCATACCATACCCTCTATTATTCCTTTACCTGACCTATTAAACAAAGCTTATGTGGATATCTATTGTGAATTGGAATCATAGCTTTAGCCAATATTACTCTCTGTACAGCACTTTTATTTCTCTGTAAACTGTGATGATTATAACAAACATCTCTGAGGATTGGATTGAGATTCTATGAGCTGATAGTAATAAACTACATAGCACAGTTTTGGGCACATAGTCAACTACGTTGCAAATAAACATTGACATTGACTTTTTTTCCAGTTCCTTCTTTATCTAAAAGATTTGTTGTGATCCAGATTACACATTTTCCTCCTTTCAGGAAAAATAAAGTCTAAACTAATTAAAGCAGACTTACCTGTGAGGGAAATGAAATTATTCTTTGTCTTTTTTTTAAAAGATGGTCACCATAAAGGTAGGATAATAGTAAATAGGTCTCCAAAGAAAATGGGAATGTGCCTTTCTTAGATCTTTTAATAGAAGTGTTATTTAACTTTTATAGGAGTGCCACCAAGAAGAAAAAGGTTTCTGCTCAGTGAGCATACAAACAAAATAAAATAAACAGACAAGGGAAGCACTGGGCCATTTGATAAAGTTCCCAAAAGACAGAGCAATTGGAGAATCAAAATTAACTGGCTGTGTTTATTTACTTCTGACTTTTTATCTGGGCTGAGCTTTTGTTTCTTCCTGAACACATGCTGACTTTCACTGTGCATTAAGTACTCTGCTAAAGAAATACTAACCTTTTTTACAGCCCCCTCCCTCAATCCCTCTTTATCCTGCACATCATTTGGATTCATAATCCCAACCTAAAGGACTACAAGCAAGTATGCAAACCCCAGGCAAGCTGTGATGTGAACTTCACTCATTACCACTGGGACACTTTCTTACCCCAAGGGATTGTCTTAAAAACCCAGACCTTTACAAGGAGAAAAATTGTGTCTCCAACTTATATAGACTATGGAAATTTATAAATGCAATAAACTGTGCAGAGCACTTGGAAGTTATCTTGAAAAATGAAATGGTTCAATATGAGATTGAGTCCCACCCTCCCCTAACCATTATTACAGTTGCTGTCACAATTGTCATTAGCCTTATTAACTGAGACACCCAGATGAGCTCTGTTCTTGGTCTAATCTTATCATGGAGTAATTTAGTAATCTGCTCTTTCTGACACTTAGATGGCACATAGAAGAAAGACAGCCAAGGAGAGAATGGACTGCTTTTCCCAAAATTAGTGAAGACTAAGAGATGGATCAAATATGTTTGAAAGCAATTTTCATGAACATTTTATGAATATTAAAGAGCACTGACAAAGACATACTCTTTTTATAAAATAGCTTATGTATAGGTTTCCTGGAAAATTATGAATTGGTCTTACCTAGCTTTCTGATCTAGGTAAAAGAGTTCATCATCTATTTAATGACTGATATAACAAGGTATGTTCCGTTACATATTTCAAGTTTATCTGAGTACTGGTCAACAATGATATTCACTGTTTTACTACAAATTACTATATATATATATATATATATATACACATATATATATTTGTGTGTATGTCTTTTTACCCTGCTTTAAATCAACTCTCAAACTATGATAAATCCATGCCCCATTTCCTTGCATTATAATTTCTGATTACGCCCTCATAATAGAAGTCATGGAATTATTGTTAAAACCTCTAATTGGGAAAGAAGTTGGGTATTTATGCTGGTATTCCAGTGCTCCAAAGTAAATGCAGTTATAGGATTGGGTTTCTGTTCAATCATCATTTCTTGAAAACAAAATGAAGGCACAACTCTATGCTAATATCAGAAATAAGGACTCTTGGACAATTTCTCTAGGCAGTACCTTGTTTGGAAAAAATTCATCTCCAAATAATGGATCTCTTTCTTGATGAATACTGGATAAATATAAAGACTATAACTTAGATACCACATCTGGCAAGCAAACATAATTATACCTGCTAATATGAAGAACCACCACAAATTATCTCAACTGCAGTAAAATGGGGCTAATTCCATCAACTGTGTGTGAAAGGCAAGTAGAGATGGGTTGCTTATGATGGGAGACACTGAGTCCCCAGCTGCCTTTCTCCTGTGACACCCGATGCCTCGAATGCCATAACATTAGTGATCTCTTACATGAAAAGGAAGTCTGGCTGTTCTGTACCTTGAAAGGGACAGCACTTGAAAGCTATAAAATTACCACAATTTTACAGATGATTGTGATGACTTAAAGTGTCAGTTGCTCCCAGCCTGCCTTGCCTCAGCCCAAGATAAAAGCTTCCAGTGCCATTGCTATTTATTTGCTCTCAGCAGCCTCTTTACCCCGCAGTTCCCTTCAATATGGACTGTTGCTTGCTACCAAATTCGATTTCTGAGAAGCCTCCAGCTCAAGACATTTCCTGAAATGTGACTGCTGGAGCTATTTTTCAGACTCCATAAGACCATGTCACAGATTGAAGCTATGTTCCAGATTTTATCCCCAACACCAGAATACTTCAAAAGTCTTAAAGGGACCTGTATATCGTCTTCAAATATTTATGTATTTATTTATTGGGGGGATTTGGTAACACCTGGTGATGCTCAGGGTTTACTCCTGGCTCTGCACTCAGAAATTGCTCCTGGCAGACTCAGAGGATCATATGAGATGTCAGGATTCAAACCACTGTCAGTCCTGGGTTGGCCACTTGCAAGACAAACACCAACCATTGTGCTATCTCTCCTGGCCCAAATATTTCTTTAGATGTATTTCTTTAATAGGTATAATTATTATTGTCTATCTTCTTATTTAGTAGCAGTTTTCCTCAATCCTTTTTATTGATCTGTTTAGTAGAAAATCTTAGTTAATAAATCCCTTTTATGCTTTGAGTTCAGGTCATAAACAGGATATTGAGATTATTTGGCTTGTTATTTTTACCTCCAGTAATACCATGTGGTATTGTTCCTTTATACATAGGCTCGTTAAAATGGGGAAAACTTACATGTGGAAACAAGTTCTTATCTAATAGGAATAGATGCACACATTTTATATTGCAATAAGGTGTTGCACCCTAAACACTTGCCATAGTGACGAGGCTTAGGATCCAGATGATTGGGCATTGGCTATTTACCCCTGAACCTTGGATCCCATTTATGGAACCACCATGTTTTCTATACCAGCATCAGGAATCCATCTTCTACCAAGTACAGCACTAATGCTGTCTTGTTATTGACTTGCTCCAGAGTGGGTTTATATGACACCCTAAGAACTTGTTAACAGTAACAAATTTATTTCAGGGCAAACTTCCCTACATTGCCACCTAATGGTGAGATGAAACCAGAAGAAATTCCATGTCACCCTGGCTTTGACATAGGAGCTCTACGAAAGCGAGAATCTTTATAGAAACCTGACCTCAACAACCATGACTGTGAAGAACTTTTACTGGAACCACAGAGAATGATGAGACAACTTAGTTATCTGGAGGCTGTAGTTAATCTTATGCCAGGATGCTTCAGGGTAATGTGTACCTATTTTATCCTCCTTTCTATTTTCCCCATATTTTATTGTGCCTATGCAAACAAACAACAACAAAACTTGCCATATACACACCTTTTTTAAATTGCATTTTTATTTGTTTTGGGTCATATCTGATGGTACTCAGGAGTTAGCCTGGTTTTGCACTCAGAAGTTGCTCCTGGCAGGCTCAGGGGACTATATGGGATTCCGGGATTCAAACCACAGACCATCCTGGGTTGGCCACATGCAAGGGAAAACCCTTTTGCTGTGCTATCATTCCAGCCCTAATTGGATTTTTAAATCTCTTATCTTTTTAATTGGGGCCCCCCTTTGCATAGAACTTTGAGGCATGGATTACTTTATTTTACCAAATATTCCCACATTTTTCTATAAAACTAAGAAAAAAGAATGAAAGAAAGGCTAAGTGTCTTAGATGCATTGGTGGGGAAATAAATAAGAACAGAACTAAATACCCAAGTCAAAGTTAATGGTAATAGAATCAAGGAACCTACACTTTAACAATCTAAACTCAATGGAGCCTGCTATACTGGCAGGCAAGGGGGCAAAATGGTGGTGGGATAGGATGTACTCTGAGGCCATTGGTGGAGAGAGGTTGACACTGGTAGAGGGAAGTGCCCTGACTCATTGTATAACTCAAATTCAACTATGAAGGATTCTTTTGATACAATTGTCTCAATAAAATAAAATTCTAAAAAAGAAATGTCAGTTGCTTTCCAAAAACTGCCATTTTGATAAAAACAAAGAAAACAGGAGAGTAAGGGATACAGGTAAGACATAGGTGTTACAGAGCTAGACAGAGTATACCTAGGTATTGAAATGATTATGTGGGTGAGCACTTCAGCCATCCCAACTTTACCTCTGAATTTCCTTCTCCAAATGCGGAGAAGAAGCTATTGCTCCAAATTCAGGATGGTGATGAGGTTTGGAGAATACTCAGTAAGAAGACATGTAAAACTAACAGTGTCCCCAAAGTATTGACAGTCAGCAGTCTACAGAAAGGGGACACTGATAATCAGAGCTAATTTTTTATACTGTCAAATGTAGTGTTATTTTATTTTTACTATTCCATCCAAAGCATATAATCATTTTATGATTAGAAAAATATTTTGGATCTCTTTTCCATACAGGTAATTTTAAATACTGGAAACAGAAGTAACTATTCCAAAGACTGATGTTAGTGGGAGCTTTAGGAACTAGATCTAAATTTTTACGACAACTATTTTTTTTTTTTGCTTTTGGGACATACCTGGTGATGGTCAGGTGTTACTCCTGACTCTCAGCTCAGAAATAATTACTCCTGGCAGGCTTAGGATAGGATGCTGGGGATCAAACCCTGGTCAGCTGCATGCAAGACAAATGCCCTGTCCGTTGTACTATCTCTTTGAGCCTCAAGTTCTTCTCTTCTAATTCTGCTGCTTATCAGAATTGAGATGTAGATAAGCAGAGGAATACACACAGTGGAATTTGTCTCATGAACAAAGAATGAAAAAGAAGAATTACTGAAAAAATAGCTGGGTATCATAGAGGGATAAAGGCAGGGCTAAAGAATATGGATAGGTTGATTCTAGCACTATGAGACACACACCCCAAATCGGGCACTGGGTCAAAATAAGCACCATGTACAGCAGAACTAGGGTGAGTCACTCTTCAATGTGTATGAATTTAGGATATTAGTACAAGTATTAATATCATCTTATTCTTTATTTCTCCGACACAAAAGTTACTTCCAACCACAAGAGGCTTCACATATGTGTTCACATATGTCCCTGTGTACATCTCCATTATGATGACTTTTATGCTCACTAAGTGGCATAGTATCAACCCACCATTATTCTTACATTACAGAACTTAATAAAATAAAAATTATTTAATATCCTTTACTTATTTATGTTTTTTACCTGCCAACTCACATTTTGAAGAGCTTTAAACCAATATTATATCCATTGCAAGCCAGAGAAAATGTAAGGTTCTTGAGGAAAGAGATTCTCTCTGTTTCTGTCTCTGTCTCTCTCCTTCTCTCTATCTGTCTCCCTTTTCCTCTATCCCTCTCTTTCCTTTGATCATTCTCTTTGATTTGTGGGCCACTCCTAGAGGTGTTCTCAAAGGTTAGTCCTGTCTTTGAGGTTACAGATCTGTCTTGGCATGTACTCAGGTGACTGTATGACATGTATGTAGTGTTGAGGATTAAACCCAAGTCAGATTGTATAAGGTAAGCACTCTAGACACTAAATTAAATAACTTTTCCCATGTTTCTCTTTTTTTTTAGCTTTTTTAGTTAAATTTGTTAGTGTATCTCTAAATCCTAGAATAAAGTATAGCAAATAAAAAGCCAATAATAGTTTTTATGAATATTTGCTAAGTAGCAGATTCTGCTGCAGAGGTTGATATATATATATTATTTTGCAAATTCTTTTGGCTCTGAGGAAAGCTATTTTTGTTATTTCTCTTTCACGCAAGTCTCAGAAAATTTAAAGCTAGGATATAAACATTAAGGTTGGATAATGTGCTAAACTTTTTATTATTGTCTATATTACTCTTTCTGTTAATGATTGCTTAATTTATTTTCCCCTCATTTTGTACACATTATTAATATACATAAAATCTTATTGCATTAGACCATTCATCATTATTAGTGTTCATTTCAACTTTATGTCTTACTAAATTTTTGTTTTTGTTTGGCTTTGAGGTTACACTCAAGAGTGCTTGAGGATAATAGAAAACTGTGGTACATATACACAACAGAATACTGAACAGCTGTCAGGACAAAATGAAGTCATCAAATTTTCTTATACATGGATTGACTTGGAAACTATTATGCTGGGTAAAATAAGACAGAGGAAGAGAAATAGACACAGCATAGTCTCACTCAAATGGGTGAATTAAGGTAAATAAAAAACATTATTGTAATAACCCCCAAAGACAATAGTGATGAGAGCTGGATGGACTGGCCACAATATGAAGGTTACCACAAGTGTAATGAGTGCAGTTAGATAAATAACTACACCAATAACTATCATGACAATAGTAGTGAGAGAAATAGAATGCCTGTCTCCAGTACAGGCAGGGGTTGGGGAGGAGGAAGATGAAGGGCATTAGTGGTGAGAATATTGCACTTATGAAATAGTGTATTTTTTTCTGACTAAAACCCAACTATAAACATGTTTGTAATTATAGTGCTTAAATAAATATATCAATAAATATGTGTTTGAAGAATATTCTAAGCTTAGCGATTAGGGGCCAAATTTGACAATGCCCAAACCCAGACCATACAAGGCAGTTCTCCACTATTGAACCACATCCAAAGCACTTACTACAATTTTAGTTGCAAATCTGTTACCAAATTGAAGCATAACTATTCCTTTATTTACCACTTGATCTTTATTCATCACTTTCTTTGTCACTTGCTTTTCGTATTATTTTCTATCCTTTTATCTGGTTTTATATTGAAAGTTGAGATGTAGGCAGCAAAAAGTTGGACTTTTAAGTTTCATCTATTCTATCATTCTATGCAAAAATATTTCTATTTTAACAGCAAACACATTTAGTAAAAATAAACTTTCCAATTAAAAGGCACAGAATAGGGGGAGAAATGATATAGCAGGTGCAATTGTCTTTTACCTGGCTAACCCAGAGTTGATCCCCAGGACTCCAAATGGTCCTCCAAGCTTTCGCTCAGGAGTGAATGCTGAGCACAGAAGCAGAAATAATCTCCGAGCACCACCAAGTATTCACCAGCCCCCAAATGCATAAAGTAGCAAAATTAATGAATGAGTAATAAATGAATGAATAAGTCATTGATGGGACATAATGGTATCTCTTGATATTGGATAACCTAGACAAGACCAAAACTGATTATGTAAGAATGTAAAGTAGGGTATGGTTTTGAGAAATTCTGAAGACAGCAACTGCCCATTGATAAAAAATAAAATCCTCATAGTCTGATTCTAGTTTAGTTGAGAATTGGGATTGAATGAGTCTGTCTGTCATATAGCTCAAATTGACTACACAGCGAAAGTATTTCTTATCTGTAGTTATATTTGATTAAGAACTTCATATGAGGGAATTGAGAGTGTTTGAGAAGTAGGCCAAAGCTGAGGGAATACTCAGATTTGAAAGGTATCCTAGCTGGTGCTGATTCATAGATTTTAAGCTCAGCCTTATAGATATAACTTTGATTTATCCAATTATCCTATTTGGTTCATGAGAACTTAGATTAGATACCTGTCCATCACTTGGTTTACTGGAATATGCTCTTTCTAATTATTAGTTGTGTTGTCTTCATTCTTTCTTTCTCCTTAGCAAAGAATTCACCAGCTAATGGATCTTGTATTCTATCCCTAAGGTTCTCATGGAAATCAGCAATAAACTCATTGTTCTATTTTTTTCAGTGAAATTATCTACCCTTATTCTGTTATTCTGTTCTTGTACTATACTTCCTGGATCCCTGTTATCTTGCACTTCTGTCATTGTAACAACTATGCAGGTAAGTAAGTTTGAATTTGGTAAGAGTTCAATTGATAGAAAGGTCTGGTCTTATGAAGTTATCATTAACTCTAGAATTACTAAACTCCCTATTACGTGTTTTCAAAGCACCTCGCTCATGTTTGCAAAGTTGGCAAAATTACAATTTCAAATATGGTTAATATTTTGCACATACATTCTTTTTTTTTGTTTTGTTTTTTGGGTCACACCTGGCAGTGCTCAGGGGTTACTCCTGGCTCCATGCTCAGAAATTGCTCCTGGCAGGCACGGGGGACCATATGGGGCACCGGGATTCGAACGGATGACCTTTTGCATGAAAGGCAAACGCCTTATCTCCATGCTATCTCCCGGGTCCCTGCACATACTTTTAACAGCTCCATAAAGTTTTGTTTTAGTGTTGATGGAATCACTGGCATTTACCACCAAACTTCATGTTATATTCAGAATTGTCCAACATTCAAAGCAGCATGTGGATGTACATTTCTGACAACCTACTACTTGGATAATGTGTCTACTATCAACTCAATTAACTATAAAATTTTGACAATGTCATGCAGGAAATTATAAATAATAATTTATATATTTGTATTAGGGAAACTAAATGAGTGGGAAGGGTAGTAAAACGAGGCCTATTTATATGAGAACTGTGAAAAATCATAAAACTGTGTACAAAGTTAAAAATAGAAGGGATTCAGTGGAGTCAAAGAGATGAGTCTATGAGAAAGAAGACCCTATATAATACCACAATGATACTATTAGAATAATCCAAATATAGTACAGTAGAAAAAAGTCATAAATAAATTGGGCTCAATATAAATAGTTTGACTCTGATAATATCAAGAAACCTTTTTAATATGTGGTTAAGTTGTACTTCTATTTGTCTACTCACGACATAAGGATAATCATCTCAACGACACATAAAGAAACTAAAATTCATAGAATTAGGGACTTAGCTGAAATACAGAGTAAATAACTACCATATCAGCAGTGAAATTGAATAAGAACAATATTAATGAAATTACTGAAATATTTAATAAGGTCATATTGATAAGCTTTTCATGGATATATACATTTTATATGGTATGTTTTATTCATCGTTATGCTATTAATATTTAATTAACTAAATAATAACAAGATTTTAATGACAATCTTATTTTTCTCTTTGGAAAATGACATTATCCTCTTTCTTATCCAAAGTTATAGCTTTTTGGGTGCTAAATTTAGAGCGCACCCATTCAGAATCCTCAACTTGAAAAATAAATATGATGGAAACTAAGAAATATTTGACTTTTCTATCAATTCTGTATGCATGTTAATGTGCATGTAAGGCATATAAGCAAATTTGAAGAGCCAAAATAATATTTTATTCCTATTTTTCTAAAGAATGTTGAGAGTAATAGATTTGAATATTTGTGGTAAACACTCAGCAAAATGTCAGGAACATTACTTCTGCAAGACATTGTCTTATTGTCAGCTCTTTATAATCAGTTTAATTTTTATTGAGGAAAAGCAACAATCACAAATCAGTCTCTTCTTGTGCCCTTTGAATTCTTATGGCTGCAAATGAGGCTTCCAGCAGCTTCCATTTCATTTTGCAAAGGCACCATGTTGAATCATTAATTACCTAAGAAGGTACAGGATTTTCATCTGGTAGAAAAATATATATAAATCAGATTGAAACCTGGGACTATGAAGTCATTTATTCCCCCTTAAAATGCCATCTGCTTGGTTCCACTTCAGAATATTCAGAAGTCATTAAAGGTGAGAGGAGTGAAGAGAGAGGTTGCAAGGCATTAGCTTGTCATAGTGTCTTGTCAGAGTGGTTTGCGTTGCCAAACAAACTCACATACACAGAGAGCTTTCACAATCTCTCACCCTCCACCCCAGATTATTAAAACAAACTTCCTAATTCATTTTCTTGTCAGCAGCATGATCTACCCATCAACTGGGCAGGCAAGCACTGTTGATATCCGTTGGGGCATGTTTCTTTCCTGTCTAAAATCTTTCAAAGGCGTCCAGGCCCTGTGTTAATGTCAAGACCTCCTCAAGTGCAAGCAAGACACTTGACATTCAAACCCAGATGCCACTAGAGTCTAATTCTTAAACATTACAAATCTGGGCCACTAGACTCCCATCACATTTCAATACTACAGTCACCTTAACGCTTCTTTGATGCTTTTGGTCACTTCTGCCTGACTTATTGTGCGAAATTAAGTTCACATTTTTTATCTTTCTGAAGAATGCCATCATCTTTTCAAAGAACATCTACTGCACATGACTCATGCACCTCAGCTAAAAGACTGGATAAAGTGCCTGCAAATGGATTTAAGCAACGTTCAAGCATTAGAATCTATTACTTTTTTTTTGCATTATTTTGTATCATCTAATAGAGTGTGAGGTACTTAAGAGCAGAGATCACATTACAGAGAGTCTGTGTAACAGTAGTTCCAACAAGATGACTATGATCAAATATACATAAAGGAAGGAAGGAATGAAGGACCTAAGGAACTAAGGAATGGAAGAACAAAGGAAAAAGAAAGAGAGGAAGGAAGAAAGAAAAGGAGGAGGGAAGGAAGGAAGGAATGAGGGAGGGAAGGAGGGAGGGAAGAAAGATGAAAGGGACAAAGTAAAAAATGGAAGGGAGGAAGGGAAGAGAAAGGGACAGAGGGAAGAAGAGAGGGAGAAGGAAGGGTATAGGAAGGAGAGAGGGAAGGAAGGAAAGAAGGAAGTAAAAAGGAAAGAGAGAAAGAAAGAAAAAAGAGAGAAAGAAGAAAGAAAGAAAAGAAAGAATGAAAGAAAGAAAGAAAGAA
>PVKC010007356.1:0-29582 GCA_004027635.1 Crocidura indochinensis
AAAAAAGAAAAACTGGTAGGCTTTATCAAAAAATTAAAAGTCCTAAACGAATACCAAGTGTATAAATGCAAAATATAGTAACAGAAAAAAAATGCTTATTAGATGGGCTCATTGGCAGAACACAGAAAACAGGTTTCATTGAGCTGATAGATTGTAAGAGATAATTTACTGAATTTGAAAAATTTAGAGGAAATAGATTGAGTAAACAAATGAATAGTGTTAGAGCTGTGTGCAATGTTGAAATGTGTGTCATTGGGCTGCTCAGTAAGGAGGAAAGAGATGCTGAAAGAATGGTTTTAGAAGTAATGCCAAAAATAAATTTGGTGAAAGACACAAACCTTAGAGATCTGAGAAAGAGAAGAATCACACCACAGAAAGAATAGCCCAGAAAAAATGAACAAATTATTGAAGTTGGAGGAAATGACACATCATAAAAAAAAGCACCCTTAATTGAATGACACAGACACACAACTACAAGTAACCACAGTGAAACCTCTGAATTGTATCAGAATTAATATCATAATTTAATTTCAAAAGATTGAAGAAAACTAGACAAGTTGTATAAAGGATTTGTAAAATCTCCTGACTTTTTAATGTTGCTGTGGAGGCAAATCATAATTTCAAAACTTTTTTTAAATATACAATTGCTGGGGCCCGGGAGATAGCATGGAGGTAAGGCATTTGCCTTTCATGCAAAAAGTCATCGATTCGAATCCCGGTGTCCATATCGTCCCCTGTGCCTGCCAGGAGCAATTTCTGAGCATGGAACCAGGAGTAACCCCTGAGCGCTGCCGGGTGTGACCCCCCCCGAAAAAAAAAGAAAATATACAATTGCTTATTTTTTCTTTTTTTAAATTTTTATTGAAACAACTTGATTACACACATGATTTTGTTTGGGTTTCAGTCATGTAAAGAATACCACCCATCACCAGTACAACATTCCCATCACCAATGTCCCAAATCTCCCTCCTCCCCACTCAACCCCCGCCTGTACTCTAGACAGGCTTTCAATTTCCCTCATACATTCTCATTATTAAGATAGTTCAAAACGTAGTTATTTCTCTAACTAAACTCATCCCTGTTTGTGGTGAGCTTCATGAGGTGAGCTGTAGCTTATTTCAAAACTTAAAAACAGTAAATATCATACATTTAGTAGCTGGAAAGGAAGCACTTTGCATGCAGAAGGTCCAGGTTCAATCCCAAACACTAATTGGCTACCTGAGAAAATCCCACATACAGAGCTAGAAGTGACCTCAAAGCTAACCAAACCAAACAAATCAAACATTTATTTATACTTATATATTCCCAGTACCTTATAGTAGTCCTAATAGTAACAGAAAGTTCCTTTTATAAATACATCCTGACAACAAATAAACGATGAGAGATAAAATGTAATTTTACAATATTAATTTATTAATTGGGGAAGGACTTGGGTTCATACTGACTGTACTCAGGACTTGGTCTTATCTCTGCATTTAGGGATCATTCTTGGTGGTACTCAGGGAACCATAAGCAATGCTAGGAACTTAATTGTGGTTGATTTCATGCAAAACATGGGCCTTGATTACTGTACTGTCTCTGGATTCTTAATTTATTAATTTACAATGATCTCCAGTGGTTGATATCATGGAAAACAGTATTCAAAAATAATCATTTAATCATTTCTTTTGTACCTTTTGATACCAATTTATATTTTATCATAAAACTTAGGACTTCTCTGTTCTATTATTGTAAGCTTAGAAGACTTGAAAACTAACTAGAATTGAGTCTATGCCGCATAGCAGAATCATCAACATTTTACTCGTAATCTCAAATTGACTTGATGTTTTCTGGGCTCTGATAGCTTAAAGATCAAATTGCCTACCCAAGATTCATATAAAACTCTCCACAAGGCTAGGGTTTCCCATAGCATGGCAGCTCCTGTGTTCCAATTACACTTGGACTTGGGAATTCTCATAAAATGGTATCAGCTCTTCTAACCTAGTTTTGATGTCAAAAACCAACATTTCCATGTATTCTTTATGTTACAAACCACTCACAGGTTTTGGACTTATAGTATAGCAGGTATGATGCTTGCCTTGCACGAAGCCTTTTAACCCGACTTTGATCCATGGCAACCCACATGGTCCTTGAACCTTATCAGAAATGAGTCCAGAGCACAGATCTAGGAGTAAGCTTGAGCACAGTTGGGTGTGTCTCCCAAACCAAAACAAACAGAAAAGAGCAGCCACAAATATAATTATTATATTCAGAAGTTGGGGACTGGTCCCTTTTCCACAATGCCCTTTCCCCATTCTTAAAAATGAAGGTTTTCAGAAGTTTTTAGATGACTAATATCTTTATTTATTATGCCTTCTATCTTTTCCTATTCCCCTTCAGCTCTGAGTCTCTCATCACCACTCTATTTTCTCCTCTCTTCTCTTTTTTTTCTCTGTCTCTTCCTCTTCTCTCGGCCACACACACACACACACACACACTCTATTGAACTTTAATCTGATCAGGGCTCCAGATCTAATCACCAATTTATGATATTAAATATATAAGTATGATTTTAATCAGCAGAATTTAATCTAGAAAACTATACATGGTAAAAGTTTTTTTGTTTGTTTTTAGTGACAACAATTGCAAAGAGAATGAAAGGCACATATAAGGAAAAGTATCTGAAAGAAAGATTAAGGAGATCCATCAGTAAATACCATGCATGAAAGTGCATGAAATTGCATTGCAAGATCCATATTCAAACAAACAAAATCCCCTAGGGGAATCTGAACTCTGAAAAATAATATTCAGTGATATGTTTTTATTTATTATATTTTAGATGTGAAATTAGTTGTGGCCAGGCTTAAAACATTGAATATCACTTTCTTGTAGAGATATCCTGTATCACATCCTATAATAATGACAGGTGTCATGTTGCTACAGTATAAACTAGATGGTTTAGCAAGTTGCTCTATTTATATGTGTATTTATCATTATCATGATATTAGAATACTCTACTTATAAATTGATTTCAAATTTTCCACAGTAAACTTTAAAAACAGAAATGGGATAAAGTGAGAGAAGGTAGAAAGGCAAAGAAAACCAATATAGATGAAATCTTAGTATAATTTTGGGGCTTACTTCTTGTTCTCCTCAGAGATAACTCCTGGTGGGACTCGGGGGAACATATGTGGTACCAGGGGTTGAACCTAGGTTGACTGCATGTAAGACAAATCCCCTGCCAATAGTACTATTTTTCCCCTGTATTTTCTAATTTGCAATCACAAAAATGTCATCCTAAAATAGTTCTGTAATTTTTTAACTTAAATATATAGTTCTGAAACTCTATAAGCAAAGAAATTATTGGTCAATATGGAATTATAGATATGGTTGGAAAATATACTTATTTAAAGGCTTAGAATACCTGTGAATGTAATCTTCACACATTGATGTGTAAGATATGAAAATGCATATAGATCTCTTTGTAAATATTATTTATCTTATACCCTTAAGGATTTTCAGTATTTTAAGTATTTCTGTGAAACCACTCACTTGTCAAGTATTTTCAGTTTAATCTAACTTTGTTAGTGTTAGTTTTCTTTTCTAGGCTAAATACTGCAGTGCACAGGGTTTATTCCTGGCTCTGCTTAAGGCTCACCAGGATCAAACCTAGGCCATCTGCATTCAAGACAGGGACCCTATATTTGCATTATCTCTCTGGTAGTTTTTCCATATTGGCAATTTAATTTGGACATTCTTTTTATCTAAAGTTTAAATTAGGTTGTTTTTTTCTATATTTTGTTTGTTTGTTTTCTTAATTTAAATGAATACTGGGTATTTAATTCCAATGTAATCTTAGCAAAATGTGCTAATGATCTATGAATACATGTTGAAATTATTTCCCAGAGATACTGACTGTCACTAAATTTAATTGTGTGCTAAGGAACAAAGAAAGGTGTTATTTTAGTGTGTTTTCCAATTACATAGCATCTGTCTTGAGAATCAAAATAGTTTTAAAATTCTAGCAGTTTGAAGGTTTATCAATAATCATTTTGTAAGCTGGATATAAGCTAAAATACTGTTATTCAGACCATCTCTTTTACATTTCTTTGGTTTGCTGTTGGATGGTGTTTAAGGGCTCAATTTTGACTTTGTGCTTAGGGTTAACTCCTGGTAGGGTTTAGGTTACCATAGAGTATACTGAAGATCAAGATTGGGTGGACCCCTTGAGATTATTCTATTTCCAATGAAAACAGGGAAAGAGAATGGTAGCTAAGTTATTAAAATTTAGGATGTCTGTATCTTGACTTTTTCACAGGTCTAAGAGATCTAATGCAATGATAAAATTTAATAAACATATACATACTCATATGTTTCGACCCAGTTGACCAGCAAAAGTCAAATTCCATCCTCCTGTTGCATTCAAGACCAACAGATGCATTCCCCCAACAGATGACAAGGAAAGAATGGATCCCAGGCTGATGACCAGAGAAAGATATTTCTCTATTCTAACAGTGCCAAGTGGCAAGTCTAGGAACAAAGTATAAAGATAGCCACAGGAAGGTGAGACATCAGGGAGAAAATAAGTATTAACATTGAACATTAGTAATATCTTATTGAAGCAATACAGTATGCAATAAAAGTACCCTGTAACCTCCCTTAAACAGAGCTCTCTGTGACAGAGCAGGGACAGAAGTCAAGCTTGGGAGTAACCAATAACCATGGGGAGACGGTGCCCTGTTTGTGCTGTTCATCTCTAGAGCAGAGTGTTTATAGCTTTCATATCAAGTGAAACAGTTGTTCTAGGAGGTTCATCAGAACAGTTGCTCCATTGGGTTCTCTCTGCCAGGTGGCTCTGGATTTGCATCATGAGGGGATCTCAGACATAGGTACAAGCTGATGAAATCCAATGTGGTTTGGATTATATTATGCCAGTCTGCCTCCAGATTGTGATATTGCTTTACAGGTAAAATGGTACTAGTATAGAATGCTCATTGGAGATAATAAGCCATCTCTCATTGTTTCTTGCAATTACACACAGATCTATAATTATCTCACATTGAGAGTTACAAATAGGACTGGAGTGATAGTGCGAAAGTTAAATTTCTTGCCTTTGACTTGGTAAACTGTAATTCTTACTTCAGAATTGTATATGGCCCACCAGTATCACGAGGTGTGACTCCTAAGCATAGGACTAGAAATACTCCTCATACCTTTGGGTGGGACTAAGAATTTAAAAAATATTTATAATTTAGAAAGTTATCAATATTAAATTTAAACTGCCAACTAGATTCAAATTACCAATTAATATCAAATTCAGTATATATGTTTTCTTAATTTCTATTAACATTTGAATTTTTAGCATTTGAAATGAAGATGAACTTGAATGAATTATGAAAAACTAATAATGGTCAGCAATTTTTTAAATGTGCCACAACAATCATTGAGCCTATTTAAAATCTAGTAATTCAAAACTTGTTGACATGATAGAACACTAGAGAGAATTAAGTTTCATGGAAAATGATACAGAATTTGTGTGTAAACATTAAACTGGCCAGAGTTACAGAGTAACTGGTAGGACACTTGCCTTATAAGTGGTCAACCTGAGCTCTGTCATTGATAACATATATGGTTCCCCACGCCCCACCCCCACCAGTATTGATCCTTGAGTATAGAGCCAGAAGTAAACCCTGAACACCAATGGGTGTTGTTAGTTTATAATTTAAAATTGATTCCACCATAAACAAAGATAATTCCTGGTTTCTTTGTATCTGTTTGTTTACAACTGGGTTTTACCCAAAACAGAAATTTTCCTACTTAGCATTTATCAAGCAAACCTGGGCAGGACTGGCTTAGGATAGGCTTTCTGTCCTTACTCCCCTGCCCAGGGATGGCTCTCTCTTTATCTCTGTCTCTCTGCCTTTGTGTGTTTCTATTCTCTCTCTCTTTCTCTCTCTCTCTTTCTCTCTCTCTGTCTCTCTCTCTCCCTCTCTCAGAGACATATTGCTACCTAGACAATCATATTGCACTTTCAGCTTTGTTTAAATTATTTGTGAGTTAAAAACCAAAAACAAGTAAACAACTTAATTTGAACATGTACATAGTCTATCACAATGTTGAGAGCTGGTAAGTTTCCTTAAACTTTATTTGCTTTTACATATATCCTATTTTCATGTCTATTACAAATGAAACAATTCTTTGAATACTTTTTTCAAGGCTTTGCTGTCCACATAGCACTCATTGATAATGTCCCTCTTTTTAGGAAGAATGTTGATTTAATGTTTGGCCTGAACAAATAAAGTAATGGAATCTCTATGTCTCATGTGGGAAGAATGATATGGACAAGGCGTAAAATTTCATAGCAAAGAATGGACTAAGTTTAAGATCTAGTTTAAGGTTTAAAATAGTCACTTTGGTTTCTCTTGGACTGAAAAAGCCCCTTAATCTCCCAGATAATGTAGTGGATATCCTGGAGAGATCAGTTTATGCAGCTGCTGAGCAGAAGAGAAAATGGTTTCCCAGCCTCCTCTGTCTCTTAAATTTGAAGAACTTCATTCATTTGGATGTTCCTTTGTGGAGGGTGCTTGTTCATGTCTGGAATCTGTTGCTGATGTGATTTGTCATCTATTGTCTTTTGTCTTTGCCAGTGTTTCCAATGACTTGATTTTTACCTCCATCCAACTGCTGCCTTCCTTCCTCTGAGTCATGCTTATGTTTACCATGTGATTCCAGAGCATCTTCTGCTCTGTAACTTATCCTACTTATGGCAGTTTCTCATCCAGTTGCCCCAAATAGACTCAATTTGCTTTGGTTCCTCTCAGAAAACACTGGAATTAAAGAAAAACAGCAGATTATCTTTGAATTTTCCTTCCTAACCATGTTCTCCTTCCCAGGAGACTTTAGCCTCTGGACCAAGAAGCCTAGAGCCCTGTTCTCAATTTTTTTCTTTGCTAATAAAATGAATGTCCTTTCTAGGGTAAGTGCAGAGAAAGGGAAAACATTTGATGTGTCAGGAAGTCTTATTCTGTTTCCACTTTCTTCTTCACTCTCCTTTTAGACATGAAAGTAGTAGATTATCCAATGTGTCATATTCGATTTTTGTTTGGAAATTGCTTTTATTAAAATTATATGGAGAGCTGAACAATCTGGTTTAAACAACACTGGGAGACAATATTTTCTATAAAGTCGAGGTTCTGGTTTACAAACATGCCTTGCTCCATAAATTCTATTTTGCATGAAAGAAGCGGAATATTGTTTTTTTCTTTTTGTTTGAGTTCCATATGTCACAAAATTCTCAGTCACAAATTTCAAAGAGAACCTCTAGGTTACTAGATATAACCTTTCATTAGTCAGATGATATGTTGGAATGACAAAAACAAATCCACTATATTCAGGAAGACAGAAAGAATAAGCTATTCATTAAA
This sequence comes from Crocidura indochinensis, assembly GCA_004027635.1. NCBI lineage: Eukaryota > Metazoa > Chordata > Mammalia > Eulipotyphla > Soricidae > Crocidura > Crocidura indochinensis. The sequence goes on from PVKC010007356.1 coordinate 7,404, forward strand.
ATCTATAAGCATAATATCAATCAGTGTTTTGCAAAGTGGTCAGTACTACCCTCTCTGAAGTGCTGGAATGATTTTAGGGGGTCAGGGGTGAAGCTAATACCAGCAATGGGTGCCAATGTGGAGTGTTTTCTGTTGTTTGCTAAACAAAAGTAGATTTTCAGTGAAGTGGGGATTAAGCAAATTTATTTTCTGGAAAGGGAGCAAACCTTTGATATAGACCATCTTTGAAATATCCCATTGCCCCCCCCCCCTTTTGGAGGGTATGGGAGGATGTTGAATACAAGTATATTCATTTTGTGAAATAGAAGTGAATTTGAGTATGATTTATTGTTCCAAGTGCTGTGCTATGTGGTTTATCATTTGTGGTAGACATAGAATCATTTTAAATATTATCAAATTTTCATTATACTTTTGTTTCTGTTTTTATAGTTCCTTTAAAAAGTCTCCTTTAGTTCACAATACAGACCAGGCAAAGGGCCTGGGTTGAGGTGTATATGGGGTGCATTTACTGTACCTCCTCTTTCTATGCAGTGTGAAGAACACATCCTGTGGTAAGAATCGGGAGGCCTTTTCTTTTCTTTTTTGATTTTTAATATATTATATTACATGTATATTGCATATATTATATATATTGTGAATTGGGGGACAAAAATTTACATCAGTATAAATTTAGCTAAATAAGTTTCAAGAGCATTCTTAAAGTCTAGCTAGAACTTTATGAAAATATATAAGAAGAAAACTGGAATAAAAAGTCACTTTTATTTTTTGATTTTTATCCATTTTATTTATTCATTCACTTGGTTTTGAGGTCACACCCAGTGATGTTCAGGGCTTAGTTCTTACTCTGCACGTAGGAATTACTCCAAGCCATGCTTTTGGGACTATATGGGTGATGGGAATTGAACTCTGATTAGCTGCAGACAAGTTATTCTACTCACAGTCTTAAAAATGCACATTTTAAGGTTCATCTTTTCTTTTCTTTTTTTTTTTTTGCCATTTTGTGTTATGGCATTTGCCAAAATTCAAGTCTTTCCTGGCCAATATGACTTAAATTTAGCTAATAAATGGTTTGTTCCCAAATTTTGAATTCTGAGTAAACAAAAATAAAAATGTGGGATTCATCAAGACAGGCTAGCTTCTGAAAAATACCTTTGGTGGTCACTTGGGGACAGTACTCAGACAGAGACTTGACTGCTATAGGGGTGAGTAAACTATACATCCAAATTGTCAGAGCCAGCACTTTTGTAAGCATGTAAACAAAACTATAATTATCTATACATAGACTGCTAAGGAGGCCAGATGGGAATAAGAAGGGCCCTGGATTATTGGTAAAGGAAGGCTGACATTGATAGTGGGATTGACCTTGAAACATTATAGCCCTGAAACTCTATTGACTTTATTGTGACTCTTGGATCCCTCTAAGGAAAAAAACATTTTGGGCAAGTGTTTTAATAACCATTGATGGTGGTAGGAGCTGCTGCTAGTATGTGTTAAATATGATGCACAAATGTCATGTATACAAACTAACATGTATACATTATTCTATGTAATTGAATGTATATGACGGTACTCTCATATGTTCACATATGTTCATATATGTTCACATATACATATGTTGTATGTATGTACATGTGCACATATGCTGTATATACATATAGATGCACGAGAAAATACATTTATGTTTGACATAAAAACTCAGTCTCCCAAAATGTTGAAATATGACCGATTTTCAAGTTTTCTTTAACAACTCTTTGTTCAGTAGCTCTTGATAATTCTCCCTGAATTCCTGTTCAATAAAATAAAACAGCATATTAAAAAGTTGATTGAACATATCTCACATTTTGAAGTAAGCAGAATAACAGCTGTTACAGTCTAACTTCCTCATATTTCTATTTAAAAGTGTTAGTCTATGTTCTATTCAGCATTTTCCAAGTTAGCCCGAATTATTAAAAACAAAATGCAAGCACAGACAGGAAAAATAAAGATAATGGCTTTGATTTCTTGTTTTCACAAATCAATTAAGTTGGGTTTAAATGTGTGATATTAGTAATATGGTCAGGGAGGGAGGAAATAGACAATTTCGAAAGCATTTCATTAAAAATTCTTAATTTTAAGTAGTTCAAAGATGCATGTAAACAATTGAATGATTACTAGATACATTTTGAGAGGTATAATGGTGATGGAAAGTAGAAGGGCCATTATCTACTTCTTAGTACTACTATCAGTTATTTTATTACTACTTTTATTGTGTAAAAAGAATAACATACTGTTTAGTCTGCCTATAAGATATATTTTTTAGAAATTCTAAAATTAGAGAATGAAGGTCAATCTCTGAAGTTCAATTAATTAATCATATTTCTTATTTTCAATGTTCAGGAAAATCTTTTCACTTCTAAATTTTTGTTTATATCTTATAATTTGATATTACCTAAATTAAAATATTGGTAATATCAACAACCATGTTATGGTTAATCCAGATATGTGCACAGGCTGCTAATAGGCCTGCTTGAAGATCAACTTTTATATATTCTCTGAATCATCATCTCTGACATCAATTACCCTTACTGTCTTCTGTGCCTTTATACTCATACTGTAATCCTTCAATATAAATGTCTTATGCTTGCACTGGAGCAATAGCACAGAATGTAAAGCGATTGCCTTGTATTCAGCCAACCTGAATGTGATTCCTGATATCTCATATGGTTCCCTGAATGCCACTCAGAATGATTCTTGAACATTGCCAGATGTGGCCCCCAAACAACAGCAAAATAAATGTGCTTAAATCATTTCAGTCTGGGGCTGGGCGGTGGCGCTGGAGGTAAGGTGCCTGCCTTACCACGCTAGCCTTGGATGGACCGCGGTTCGATCCCCCGTGCCCCATATGGTCCCCCAGGCCAGGGGCGACTTCTGAGCGCATAGCCAGGAGTAACCCCTGAGTGTCACTGGGTGTGGCCCAAAAACCAAAAAAAAAAAAATCATTTCAGCCCAAACAGAAAACAATCCTCTGAATTTATGACTATTGTGGTATCACTTTAATCATATTCAGTTTCTTCATCACCTTTTCAGTACCATTATTTTTAAACCCTACGATTTCTTTTTCCCAATCTATTGAAATTTGATTACTCAACATATTGTGGTTATGAAACCACCATTACTAAGATCATTTTTGGGAATTCTAATTGTAAAAATCTAAAGGCTTCTTTTATCCTACTTGCTATTTCATCTTCCTAAAACAATTAACATTGCTGATCATTCTCTTCTTGAAAATATTTTTGAGGGAGGGTTGACTTGGGATCACACCTAGTAGTATTTTGGGGCTATTCTTGCTGTGTGCTCACAAGTGACCTCTGGCAATGTTTGACAACAGTTAGGTACCTTCTTTTCTCTCTCAGAAAATCTAGATGCCTCCAGGTCATTGTAGTCTCCTCCCAACATCTCTTCTTCCTCTTTCACCAAGTGTTTCTTGTTTATTTGCTTTATAGCTTGAAATTTGTTTATTTTGGTTTTCCTTTTTTGGGGCCACACCAGAGATGCTCAGAGATTATTCCTGAAAGTACCAAGAGCCATATGGGATGCCTGGGATTGAACACAAGTCCGCTATGTTCAAGGCAGGTGCCCTTCCCATTGTATTATCTCTTCTAGCCCCTTGAAATTTATTCTCTTCAACACTGCTTTTTGAGTTTTTCCCAGTTATTACTATGTATGGTTCAGAAGTTTCGCATTTGATTCATGATATATTTTCTAGAAAAAGAATAGAATTTTGGACTGAAGTTACGCATCAGGAAGAGGTTAAAACATATGTTGGAAAAAAAAACAGCACTTCCCATGACATCTTCCTTCTTCAAATTAGAGGTTTCTTTTGAAACACTGGTAACTGAGTGAGTTAAATGCATTGAATTGTTATTCCTTTGTATTTTTCTTTTAAATTACTTTATGATTGAAGATTCTATGCCTATGTTGGTGACACAATCACAGTAATTTACCATATTATTAGAGTATGCATTGTAGTTATCTTAAGATAGACTACTAAGATACAATACTACTTAAGATACAATGCTACTTAAGATAGAATAATATGGGAGCCGGGAGGTGGGGCAGGAGGTAAGGTGCCTGCTGCCTTGCCTAGGACGGACCACGGTTCGATCCCCCAGTTCCCATATGGTCCCCCGTGCCTGCCAGGAGCGACTTCTGAGCGCATAGCCAGGAGTAACCCCTGAGCGTCACTGGGTGTGGCCCAAAAACCAAAAACCAAAAAAAAAAAAAAGATAGAATAATATGTTTAAGATTAAACCTATGGGTTAAGTTCTAAACAACTGGATTAAATACATTAGTTAAGTACATTAGTGTAGATTGTGGAGCTGTCTTTTGTGGTATTTTTCTATTTCGATTTTTCATAACATTGTATTAGACATTTTCTTTTTTTTTTACTTATTTATTGAAACAAAAATAGATTTAAAGATAAAAATAGGCAAAGGAGTGAGTGAGAGAGAAAGAGAGTGATAGAGACAAAAATATAGACAGAGAGATGTTTATGAGTGAATATGGGCTTCTCCAGAGTCAAGAAAGCCCAAGACACCCCATAAAGTAAAAGAAAGAAAATAGTCATCTCAGGCTGCAATAAGGGCAGCCCCCAGATTGGGCAACATTTTTTTTCCTTTTTTATTCAAGTGGTATGGCTTCTTATTTCTTGCCTTTTAATGCTTCTTTGAAATATTTGATGACTTTGTGTTTTAGCAGAAATAGAAAGACTAGGTATTCAAATTTTCAGTATTGAACTTCATATAATAAAAATAGAATTTCAATCGTGTTCTGAAAGATGACTTTATATCTCATTAAAGGATAAAGTCAATTTTTATGAATAAACCCCAAGGGTCAGTACAATTGCTTCTAAAATGGAATGCAGCTATATAACCTGTATTGTGGGAGAACTACTGCACAAATAACATGTCGATTTTTTTTTCCCTGACTGACACCATTAAATTATTTCCTGATGTGAAATATTTGTAGTGAAAAGGAAATTGCATCTTCGTTACAAGGGGCTTTAAAACAAGTTGAAACTGGTAAATAGGCCCTAGATTTCAAAGAATATGAATAATTGATTTTATTATTGTTCTATAGACTTTGGAAATCTTATTATAGGCTGTTGCTGTTCTGTTAAAATTCTTTTTGCAAAAATATTCAGGCTTTGTATTTCGCTACTTCGAGTACAGTCAATGGACCTGCAGTATTTGCAGGTCTGAGAATTTGTGCATCTTAAAATTCAGGTTAAACTGATTTAACCCCAAGATTTGCACTTTCATTAAGTTCAATTCCAGAGACAGGCATTGATTTTATTATTAACCCCTTATTTATGAAGACTTAGTAATTAACTTCATTTTGTTCTTTTGGTCTGTGACTAAGTTTTTATAATATTGGAATTTTGTAAATTTAGGAACATTACCTAGTGAGAGAATACATTCATATGGTCTTTTCTATTTCACTGCCAGGAAGGCAGTCAGCCATTCCCAAATAAATCGTTGATTAGATGCTGAGGCTTCCTCAGAGGGTGAACTTGTCTTGGGTCTCTGTCTCTTTAGCCATTGGCTAATCCTCCCTGGAGAGACTGATCCCAGATGCTGAGGATAAATTTCATTTTACTGGTGATTTGAGTTTATCAATAACATACTCGTCTCCCCAGATACCTGTGTTGGCAGCCATTATTTCTTTCTAAACAGAATTGTCTCCTGATTAATATTAATTGTCTCCTGTCCTTCTTAAATTACAGCATGCTTTTAAACTAAATTTTGCCCTACTTAAAGAAGAAAAAGATCTAGAAAATGTATTGGGGAGGCCAGGAATTGGAGAAAATTTTGTATTTATGTTTATTGGTCTTTGGATTTTAGCACCTATTTTGCATCGAGTTTTGTTTTCTAAAATGAGTTTATGCTACAAGAACTTATTGGTCATAGTATATGTTTTAACTGGACATAACTGGACATAATAGTTTAACTGGTTTGTGGGAATATTTAATGCTTTTCTGTTACAGTTACTTTAAGTAGAAAATCAGGGTAATATTATTAATCTTATAGTATAATTATCAATATTAATGATCTTGTGTTTTAAAATTAAGGCAGACATAAAATTGTATAAAATATAGAAGAACCACTTCATTTGTTCTTTGCTTGTTTATTGCAATAGCTGAGGCTACATTCATGTTTGTTGTGGTGCACCACAGGTTATGTGTCTGGTTGTGATACTCATGACAGTTAAGTATATGGTGCTTGCAGGATTGATTTTTTTCTGGTAATTATTATTATATTGCCTTTTTGTTTGTTTTTATTGGAGGAGATTTCCATACCAGGCAATGCTCAAGGGTGGGGTTGCTTCTGATTCTTTACTCAAGAATTACTCCTAGTGGTGCTCTAAGGACTATATAGGAAGAATGCTGGGGATCAAACTTGGGTCAGCTGCTTGTAAAGCAACAGCTGTACCCTCTATTCTAATAACCAACCCTGAGTTGACTTTTCTTTTAGTAACAGGTCATATTACGAAGGTCATGGTACTTTAGATGTATATCACTGGTCATGTGTTTGGGTGTGGCACTTTTGACAATCATAGTGCTCACAGGATTATTTTCCTTTAGTTGTTATATTTCCACACATTCTGGCTGTAGATTTTGCTGAGGGGTCAAAACCCTGGTTGTGGTGCATTCACCGGCTTTGTAAGTCATTGTGTTTGCTGTATCTTACACACTTAAGTTGCTCTGTGTGCACACACAGGCTCCATGGACTGGAGATCACATATTCATTTGCGGTGACTGGGGTTCGAGATATCAGAGGTGTAAGGTCTGTGGATGATGCCACTGGAACTTAGGGCCTCATGGCAAGCACAATTACTGTGACATATACTTAATCAGAATTTATAATATCTGTTTTTGATATTGCTAATGGACAAAATGATGCCAAAATACTTTTTGGCCAAATAATTCATTTAATTTATTACTTGATAATGTAGCATTTCAGCATGCTGTATCTTTTTAGTTTGATAATGGATTCATCATGAAAAGATATTAAGTTCACTAAATAAATTTGAGAAATGCACATAAATCAGTAGTTATTTTTGTAATAAATTAAATGTGATATTTAATGCTGAATAAGTTAAAACTTTTCTTTTGTTACAGCCTCAAAAGGATGTGGCACTCTTCTCCAAAATCATTGTTTGTATTATTTTTATGCTGGTTTTGGAATTATATGTACACAAAAATAAATTTGTTTCTTTTAATCATCCAGACATTTGTTATAATGTTACCCTTATCTGTATATATGTTCAAGATAAATGTATTTACATTTCTATGTACTTACATATTAATGTATTTTTCTATACCTGAGTGAACCCTTGTGAGAAATGTAATTTCCAGAAGATATTTAGCATTAAACTCTTCTGAGTAACTTAGTATATATGTTTGGTGAACTCTTCTATCATAAATATAGAACAATATGATACAATGATCCTAATTCAAGACAGGAAGTTTTCTACTCCATAATACTTTACACAAAGAATATATCACCAATGCAATTCCAAATAGAAGGGATTAGAATAGAAAAGACATTTGATGCTGTCAAGACTGTCATGTTTTTTTTTTATATTCAGGATCATAGAACTACTTTAGTAATTTGTTATGTTTTTACTCTCTTTTTGTTTGATTGGGGCCATACTCGACTATGATCAGGGTCCACAACATGTGTCAAGCACCTTATCTGCTTTACTGTGCCTCCAGACCTCCAGTGTTTCTAGGTTTGCTTTTTTTATTTTGCCTCTTTTCCTAAAATTTTATATGAATTTTAAAGGAATACAATTTAATAAGTCCTCAAAATGCTACATAATCTTTTGAGTCGATTATAAAGATTTTAGTTCCAGGATGCACGAATCAATAATTCTTTTACTTTAGGAGCTGAAGAGATAATAGAATGGGCAAGGCATTTTCCTTGTTTTATGCACTGTCAAGGGGTTTACCCCTAAATACCTGTAGGCGTGTGTGGTCAACTTCAACAAAAATCATTAATATATAATACATATGCCATATATTTTTTATTTTTGAAAAACATTTGCTATCTAATATAATTAGTCAATCATTCATAAATTATATATATTGTATACATGAATTCGTGCATATGCCTATGGTATCTTAATGTTTATGCTTAACTCCTCAAAACTTGCATGATTTTTAATGTGTATAATTTTAGATCCTTACATAGAATAAACATATTTGAACAACTTAGTTAGGTAAACACTGTTGCATCTCCTGAAAGTTGGGAAATGCTTAATTACATAGCATTGTGACACTTCCCTGGCATGTGGCTGACTTGGATTCCTTTTTGGCACCACATATGGTCCTCCGAACACTTTTCAATAAGTGATCTGTGAGTATTTCCAGGTGTGACCCAAAACTGCACCCCAACAAAAATATGTGTTTATATTTTGTGTAACCTAGAATTAGTACCCATGGTCTTGTCCTCTGTAATGCCAACTCTGTTCCGTCTGACTTCTGGTTCCTCCAAAGTTACTTATTTATTTTGTCTTAGTGATGTCTCTAAGTTGTAACTTGTGATTTGATAGTGAGAAACTTAAGTGTAAGATTATTTTTTAATTTATCCATTTTCACAAAATATTGTTATGTTTTAGGTACCATTACATTTTCTTGTCTTAATATTTTGAGTTAATAGTGGTTGCTAAGAAAATATTTCCCTTATAATTCCATCATTTTTCACATTTGATCTACTATATGTTCTCAGAAGGATTTGATATATTTCAGGTTGTACTGATATCTATGAATAAACTATGGTATCTATGAAGTTATAACTAAGCATGTTATAAAGAGTTATAAAAGATAATTTTTCTGTTTTAGTTATTCTAAGCCTATACAGCAAGCAAGATCTTTTCATTTGTCTTCCTACCATAAGACAGAATGGTAATTTTGTTATTATTTTTAAATCACCTTGGGGAATATACTCAGCATATTTAATAATTTTCTAGTTGCTGTCATCAGATAATAGGAAGGCGATTTGAGGGCTTCCCACAAGCTTCCCAGATAGTGCCCTAATGCTTTTAACAGAAACCTAAAACTTACATCAGAGCTTGTTAAGCACAAAGTTCTGTATCTAGTCTCGTGAAAATATTGCAAAGAAATATTGTTAAAATTAATGCTATGCATTAAGCCACTAAACAATTTTTATTTCATTTAGTTTTATCATTTGTCTATAGAACAGGCGGTGAGTGAATAATTTAATTTAAACATTCTTTATACTTGTTCACAGGACTATTTACAATGAGAATAAAGTAGCAGAAAGCAGATTCTGGATAAGAGAAGTGAAACCAATAAACATAGGACTGTAAGAAATATTAAACACCTTATGAGGAAATTACTGAAATGCTTTTTTTTATGTTTGACATGCTTTAATATATTCTTCAATACTTATTCTAACCAACGTAAAGTTGAAGAGAAACATACATTTAGGATATTGGTGATTTATATTATAGAATAAGAGCAAGGGAAAACTCAACAGAGATAATTTTATTCTTTAGCCTTTATTAAAAGTTAGGCAAGAAATAGTCAAGTGGTTTAGAAAAGGAAAGAAAGGAGTTAAATGATGAATTAGAGTTTCTTATACATGGATAATAAAATTCTTAACAGCTAGCCTGTATATACTATAAATGTCACTATAAAATATATTATGCATTTATGTGTTTTTAAGGATTAGGGCTTGGCATAAATTCAATAGAGAAAATATGTGAAGCATTAATAAAAATCATTTATGAGTGTGTCAAGGTGTATCTTTTCAGGTACTAACTAGTTTCTTCACATATAGTTAGAGTTTTAGGTTATTTTAGTATTTGATTTTGAATAGAACTATAAAATTTGAATTAAAAGTAGTTGTAATTTTAATAGGTGATTTATTATATGAGAGTAGCTTTGATTTCTTCTTACAGTAGGAATAGAGGTTATCTCCAGTAATTGTGAACAAAATATTATGATGGAAAATCTGTATCTGTGTATATTCTATTCCATGTAATTTTACTTGAAATTGAACTTGTAAGGTCAATGGTGAGAATCCATGTGCAACTGATGGGCAATTCTTTATGACTATTGGTGGTTGCATTATTTTCCCTTTAGCACCTGTATCTCTCTCTCACTCTTTCTTTTCTCTCTCTCTCTTTCTCTCTCTCTCTCTCTCTGTCTCTCTCTCTCTCTCTCTCTCGTTTTTGGTTTTTGGGTCACATCCGGCAGCGCTCAGGGGCTGGGGGCTGTTCCTGGCTCTACGCTCAGAAATTGCTCCTGGCAGGCACAGGACACCATATGGAATGCTGGGATTCGAACCACAGTTCAAAATGCCTTACCTCCATGCTATCTCTCTGGCCCCAGCATCTGTATCTCTTAAAGAGAAATTGTTCATGCCAAAATAGCAGGTAGATAGCAATTGAGTAACGTTCATAAATCTAGAAAATATAAAAATAAGTTAGTTCACCTTAGTTTTCTAAATTAGGGACTCTGTAATTTTAAAACATAAGAAAGGTAGAAAGGTGTTTCTTTTTTAATTAATAATTTTTATTTTAACCAAAGTGGATTACAAATCATTTACAGTAGTATTTTATGTACATAGTGACATTGAATCAGGGGCATTCCCGCCACCATTGTTGTCCTCCCTCAACCCCTGTTCCCAGCATGCATCCCATATCTCCCCTCCTTAGGGTTTCTTAAAGGTTTCTAGCATCCAATTTATATTCTTGCCATCCCTTCTCAGTTATTTGTTGTTTTAATGCCAATATAACTATCAACAGCAAGATACATCATTTATTAGATTACAAAATAGTATATTACTGTTATTCTTTATATTTGTTTGGTTGTTTTTGTTGTTGTTTTGTTTTGCTTTTGTTTGGGGGCCACACGCAGTGATGCTCAGGAGTTATTCCGGGCTATACACTCAGAAATTGTCCTGGCTTGGGGGACCATATGGGACACCGGGGGATAGAATCGCAGTTCATTTTAGGCTAATGGGGGCAAGGCAGATGCCTTACCCTTTGCGTCACTGCTCCGGCCCCTGCTGTGTTATTCTTTATATATATTTTATTGCTCTCAATTCTACTTAGACAAGTTTTATATTTTCTTTCTCATTTGCTGCATATTTACTTATTTGTTTGCTTATTTGGTTTTTGGACCATCACCCAGAAATATGTTGGAATTATTTCTGGCTCTACATTCTGAAATTACTCTTACTAGTGCTCTGGAGGATACATGGGATGCTGGGGATCAAATTAGAGTCGGTCACGAGAAGACAAGTGCCCTTCCCTGCTGCTGTATTATCTCTTTAGCCTAACTCTATTTCATATTTTAAATTAAATTTGCCTTTTCTGGATCAAAATTGCCTTGCTATGCATTTTAATCCCTTAAAGACAAATATGTCTGCAGAAGCCAGATACATAAACACACATCCTAATTTTGAAGAAATAATAAACTATAAAAAATTTAATGATGAAATTACATTTACTAAAGGCCTTTTTTTAGATGGAGTTCTCTTTCAATGTGAGTCCTAATTCTCAAACTTATTATTTTGATATGAAACTGAAGTAGTATAGCAAAAATGACATTTAGATATACTTGATTCATAATATAAATATTGCATAAAATAAACTATATAATGGTTAGGATAGTTTAATATTAGAACAGTTATTAATATCATTTCCACATTTAATGAGAAGAAACACATGATTCTATCAGTCTTAGCAACAGACTTAGTATCTGATGAATGTCTATAAAATTTGTATCAGAAATGTCTTAAGAAAAGTTTTAAAATCTGATATAAATTGCTTCAATTCCCTCAAAAGTAAATTTTGGATGTAGAGATACTATTGAAAAAATAAAATAGGTAAAAGGAAAATATTTATGTTTACTATTTTTATTCTATCTAATACTAATATGAACTGCTAGTAGTATAATTTTAAGAAGCTAGAGATACTTTAGGTATAAAAATCAGAAGAGAGAAAATAAAGCTGCCATGATTTAAAGATATTATGATAGTGAAAAGAAAAATGATCTGTAGAAATGATAGAGAAAAATGAAAGGATTTGAATATATAATTCAGGATGTAAATTAGATGCCTTATTATTTGAATTACCTTGATATTTAATTATATTTTGTATGTAAAATAAATTATTAGTAGTAAGCAGTTATAAAATATTTTTTAAAGTCCCACTTAAAAAGAAACAAAAATATATCATTTGGATTAGATCTATAAAATATGCGAGATATAATGAGCACATTATAAAACTTTATTAGAAATAATTTAATATATAAAAGATGTGTTATCTCATATTTATGAAAAGCAAATCCCCCATATACATTTTTCTTTCCAAAATGTCCAATAGATTTAGTGAGATTAATTCTAATAAAATCACAATGTTCTCTATAAGCTAATATGAAAATGTACTAGAATGTACAAATGCACACAGACTAGAAAATTTTTTTAGCAAGTATGAGAGTTTCTGTTAATAGATGTCAAAGCTCATTGTGAAACCTTGACAGTCATAACTATAGGAATAAATAATTTACTAGAACTCCACTAACAGAATTTATATTATCTGTACAAAATTATTGATAATCCTTTTTATAAATATTGTGTTATATATACATATATATGAAATATTTTGAAATACGACCGTTTACAAAACACATTAGGGGAATTGGAGTATTTTTCAGTAAATGTGGTAGTGAAAATTGTTGGTTCATATGGAGCGAACTTCTAAGAGATATTTATAAATAGGTAGTTTGGAGAGCTCGAAAATTGTTCTTTAAATGGTGAGATTAAGGCAGATACTGTGCTTAATAAAAAAAGAAATAATGAAATTTCTATTTGTGCCTCAAAATAGATCTTCTTTTTATAAAATGTGATATTTTTGCTGCATAGTTGTTGGATCCTTATGAATTATCAAGGAATTATCCTTGTGTATCACTGTCATCAATGTAGCAAAGCTTTGGGGTCATTTTACTGATTGGCTGGTTTATGTTTTTGGGCCACACTCTGTTGTGATCAGGTTTATTCCTATCTCTGTATTCAGGAATCACCAACCCCTGGCAGTACTCAGGGACTCATTTGAGATACTGGGAATCGAATTTAGCTAAGCTGCATGCAAGGCAAGTTCCTTACCCACTGTGCTATGCCTATGTTTGGTCACTTTAAGTGAACAAACTATGAAATAAGTTCTTTATTGTTTATTCCTGTTGTGAATGTGTAAACTCAGTGTCTTCTCATAACAGAGGTAGTTTAGTAGTAGGAAAAAATGAAAATGGAAAGAGTTAGCATTGCCACTAGTCCTGATTTCTTTTTTTCTAAAGCAGTTTATTGACTGACTGATTGACTGATTGATTGATTGGTTTGGGGGTCACATCAGCGATGTTCAGGGATTACTCTTGGCTTTGTGTTCAGAAATCACTCCGGGCAAGCTTGGTGAACCGTATGGTATACCAGGAATTGAACCTGGTCCTTCCCGGGTTGGCCACATGCTAGGCAAATGCCTTACTCCTGTGCTATATCTTTGGCCCCAATAGTCCCTTTTTCTATCTACAAATTCATATGTTGGCATACATATATGCACATATGTATACATATGTATTTGTATGTTTATATGTATATGCATTACATTTATATATACATTTATATGTATATACATGCTCATCTTTTTAAGTCATAATCATTATTCCCTAAAATAAAAATTTTTTTCTCAACTCAATGAAGTACTTTTACAGTGAAAAAAGTATTAAGACCTGAAAAACTTTATTTTTCCCATTTAAAAATTTTGGTTTGACTTTGAAATTTTAGAACATCATCATATTTTTTTAAATAAAAGAATATGTCACATGCTATGAAGATTATAGGATTACTCACTGGTGGGAAGAAATAGAATATTTTTATTGTGTTGTGCTCTCCAAATAATCTACTTAAAGATAATGGTGATAGTATATAATTATAGAAATACTAATAATTAAGATGACACTGTTGATAAACTTTTGCTATAATAAACATACTATTTATGAATTTTGTAAAACATTCACTTGTCTTTTGATTTAGAATTTGTTGTTCTTTTAATATTAAAATTCATAAAATTGTATTATCAAAGTTATATTTAAAAACTAGGCGTTCTATCAAAATCATTTTTCTCTTTATCAGTTCTCTATACTAAAAATCTGTATAGTTTTAGTGGGAACTAAGGAAAAATGTGGGAAAATGTTAGGGAAAAATAAAATACTTTCCAAAACATTGATCTGGGGAAAAATCTCAATGAACTGATTTTTTAGAAGTTATTTTTAGAACTATATATATATATGTACACATATAATTATTTAATTTATTCTCTTTGAATTGAGTCAGATTGGCCCTGAGAAGCAATTCTTACAAAGAACCAATTATTTATAATTCTTTATCCACTGCTTGTGTAAATAGGATATTATGTTGTTAGATTCATTAGTTCCTCAGATTTTAGGAAAGCTTATTCTTTCTAGAATTGTGAATATTTTTTGCCTTGATATTGTGTGTGTGTGTGTGTATGTGTTTGTGTATTGGAGGACACCCTAAGTTGCAGGGGGCATCAGAGCTGGGAGCCCACAAAGTGACAGTAAAAGAAACCAGGGCCCTATGCAAATCTCCTTCAAGAAGACCTGAGGAATGCTAGGACTAAAGGTTGCAAGCAATTATATTTCTGAGTATGCTATTACTTTGCTTTAGTGCATTTTAAAAAATGCTTATTAGCTCATTAATGAAGCAAATATTTCAGTGAAGCAAGAAATGATAATGTGTTTACTTTAATGAATATTGTTGCTTCTTTAAATTGTGCAAATACCACAGTGGATTTCTTTAAGATTTTAAATGGCATTGTTTGAATAGTGATATATAGTTAAATAAATCTTCTAGTAGAAAGGAGTTTTAATTTTAGCTAAACTATATACATTTCCCTATTTTTTTTAAATTATGGTCTGAAAGTAGATCTGTAAGAAAACAGAATCCTGAATGTGAGAAGAGCAATTGTCATTCCATACATAAATATTTTCTTTTCTTTCCCTTGGTGGGTGGATGGGATACATGAGGCTGTATTTGGGGAGAACTTCAGAGCTCTGTACTTGGGGCTTGTTCTCATCAGTATTTGGGGGACCATGTGGTGCCCTCACCTCCTGCATGCAGATCATGGGCTCAGTTCATTAATACATCTCTCCAGCCCATCTTTTCTAAGTAAACTTCTAATTATTGCAGTGAATTTTCACTCGGAATATCTTAACAATAGAAGTTTAGAGGTTTCAGTGTGAGACAAATTATCTTGATAGAATAAAGCCAGATGGGAATTATTATTGAACATTTCATTTAATTCACATAATTTTACAAAATGCAATGGGATGATTATGTAGAAAAGTCATCTTTCTGTGCCAGAGAGATGGTACAGGAGGTAGGAGACTTGCCTTTAATACAGCTGACACTGGCTCAAATCGACAGCTCTACGTGTGGTCCCCCAAGAACTACCAGGAGTGATTTCTGATTCCTATATACAGCTGGTATGGATCGACTTACCCCAAGTGGATTCTACTCATTTTGCTTAGTTTTCATCTGAACATAATATTGTCCCTTGAGGTTATAGTGATTTTATACTAGAAAATCCACAGTTTTGAATTAGAAGCTATTCTCGTGAAATGAAATTTAGGGATCAAGGAAGTTTCATAAGAAATCGGAAAATAAGGCAAGGGAGAGCACTCAGTGACCTCAGGCACATGCTTTGCAAATGTCTGGACCTGATTTAAAACCAAAACATCACATCCCTTCTTGCTACATGGGAACACCTGAGGGCCTGAGCAACACCATATCTGCAGATCTGAGCATAAAACTCAGCGGGTCTAGTATTACCTTGAATGATCCTCTGAATCCTGGGAGGGTCTCAAAAACAACTAAAGGAAAGCAAAGACAAAAGGGAATAATAAATCATGTATATATGCCCTTAATAGTCATAAATACATATTAATAGCACTGAAAGATAGGGAACAAGAAAAGTGATATTAAAAGAATTGTAGTTGAGTATTCTAACCTAAAAATTCTTAGCTATGTTGAATTTCTTTTTTGTTGGCTTTCTTTAGTTATGTTTTCATGTAAATGAATTCCAACAAGTATTTTAAAATGCTCATTATATATTAATAGCTTTATTATATTGTGTTTTAAAAACATTTTTAATCATTTTCAATTTGCCTTTGCTGCTTAATAATCTATAGTTGTGTAATGGTAATGTGAAATTAATTTCAGAAAACAAGAAACTCATGTACTTCTTTTGAAGATTAATTTAAGCAATTATTCTCCAATTAGAATTTCTTTGTCATAAAGTGTATATACTCATTTTATAGTCAGTAAGTAAATTACATGCCATGCTGATATTGCTGGAAAAATAAGGATCAGAATTTTAACTTGATTTGGCGGGTCACTAGGTTTCAAGGTCAGTGTATATACGTCACCTCTTTGGTGTAAACCTATTTTTACTTTTGCTAAATTGCAATTGTCAATGGTGCTTTCAATTTTAAGAGCCTGTCAGTTTTGATATGTGAGGATAATTTTGAAGAATAAAATTCTCTTCAAACTATCCCACTGCCCCATCCCCAGGGAGAAAACAAATGACTAAATATAGGAAATCCAGTATGGAGATTGGCGATTGCTGAACAGTTATATTATAAAACAACATTTTTAATAATCAGTCAATCCTTCTCTTTGGCTCATTAAAGTAAAACATCCATTTATCCCACTTATCTGTGGTATAGAGAATAATTGGATGAGAGAATGCCAGGTATTAAAGGAGGATAACTCCAGCATTCTTCACCCCAGAATATAGGAAAAGAAAATACAGGAATACATAGGAAATATAGAAAATAGGAATATAGGAAAGAGATTAAAATAAATAGGGGACAAAACTGAGGGGTCAATAAAAAGAACTATGAATGACAAGTTATTCAGGGGTTTCAGATAATTGGTGATACAGAGATGTGGTGTAGCTATAACTAAACCACAGTTAGCAACACTGAAAACAGAGGATTTGTCCCACAAACCCCAAACTTAAAAATGTGTAGGTCAAGGAGGCATGCTGTAAGTATAAAGAATTCATTTTGCCCAAGTTTTGAATAGAGGTGAATTTCATTTAGAATTATTCACTTATCTCAATTGTCATTTCACCTATTATTAGTGAGCTGTCGGTTAACTCATCTTTGCTTGTTTTGGGCACAGTAGGAAATTTTATCTTTTAATTGGAGAAAAAAGTTTTGATTTTGATTTTAATTGTGAAAGAAATGGCTGCATTGTTGTGATGATCTGATATGACACTAGGTTTGACTAAATTAGAAAAGATCTTGGGTTTTAGTCTCTTTAGAACTCTTCCAGAAATCCACTTTGTAATATCTTTGTTGAGGATGAGTTCTATTTAATTAACTGGTGTAGAATTCTGGTTAAAAAAAAAAAAAGCTCAGTATTTGTTAGGGATTTCTGAGTCTGTATTCTATATAATATATACAATATCCTAAATAACAACTAAAATTCATGAAGTCATACCTCCAATGAGTTATTGGTTTAACTAAGCATTCTCTGACTTAGAAGTAACCAGTTAATATAGCACCTAAATATAATAATACCTGATGACACAACGTAACAAAAATGGATTCAAATAATATTAAATATAATGTATAGGTTCTTAGTGATGCAAGTCTTTTTGAAACCCATTGGAAAAGGATCATCCTTACCCTTGGATTGAAAAATTCAGATTATCAACAGTGGTGGGGAAGGATGATGGGAATAAAGTAGACTAGGTGACAGAGGGATTTTTAGGGAGGGTTTTGGATACTTTAGTGATAGTAGATTGCAGTAGGATGGAATACATTTGTTTATTAGTACCATTTGTTGTAATCATGTTACCTAAGCTTATTATGCTTAGGTATTATTATGCTTAGTGAAATAAGTCAGAGAGAGAGACAGACACAGACTAGTCTCACTAATCTGTGGGATTTAATAAAAATAAAAGACATTATTATTATAATACCCAGGGGCAATAGAGATGAGGGCTGGAAGGGCAGGCCCATGATATGAAACTTACCGCAAAGAGTGGTGAGTGCAGTTAAAGAAATAACTATACTTACAATTATCATGAGTGAGAGAACTATGATGCCTGTCTAAAATCTAAACTATATTAATAATTTTTAAAATGTCAGAAAGTGGGAGGTGACTATTTGTGTTAGTGGCTAATAAAGGAAGTATGACTGACTACTTCAAATTTTAAATGGATTTATCCATTACTTTACCACAAATACTTGAGATTTTATTTTTATCTTATCTTTGTAGGTTCAACACACCAAAGCTTTGAGACATGTACTGTCTCATTAACCTCACAGTAAGATTGGCTCAGTAGCCATTTTCTTTCATATTGTCTCCATTCATTTGGGAGTATTTTATATTGGTAGAACTCTTAAGTACAGGAAAAAAATCCAACACTTTTTTGAGAAAATAAAATTGAATTACATTCTTATATGTAAGAACCAATTCAAGATGAATTTTTTTTAAACCCAAAGCCTCAATTCAAGTATTATATCACACAGTAGGAGAATACAATTTTCAATTTGCTAGAGTGATACTTCCTATAAATATAATAACATTGGCCTTATTAATTAGCTATACATTTTTACAGTTGACTGTTTCCAAGTTCTTAGTTTTATGTATTTATTTTTTTAGCTCCTTAAAATCTTAACAGATGTCTTGAAAATATATTCATCAGTTGCCAGTTTAAATTAGATTTTTTTCCCCTTTGAACTGCTTGCAATTTGAGAACTTAGAAATAATAATTGATTGTACTAATTTGTTTTTACTATATTGAAGCCATACTGAGCAGCCATTTCTCCTAGATTTTCATGTTTTTGTGTTGGGAGTAAAGCTTCTATTTTCTATATACATGTTATAAATGGAAAATGTCAATAATTGAGTTAAATAAAGAATGTCATTTCATTCTTTGCAAACTCAATCCCAAATAAGCACAATCATTTCAGTATCAACAAGCTTTATTTCATGAAGAAACCCTGATCAAGCCAAGGTTGCGTTTTTTAGGGACAGAAAGGCTTGAAGTCGACATTTTCATTCAGGTGTGTAAACAATAGACTTCACGGAATTAATATATGGTATTTTCCAAAAGTATATGGAAATTTGGAGCTCGATCAAAAGAGTAGAGAGGGTAAGATTTGCTTTGCATTTAGCCAATCTGGATATGACCCCTGTTATCCTAAGTCATCTGCACATCATCAGGAGTAAGCCCTGTCCACTGCAGAGTGTGGCTGACCTCACCTTTATTTTCCATATTTTTCTTTTCTCCATTTGAACATATATGCGTGTGTGTCACGATAATTGCACCTTGTTTTCCTTCCTATCCTGATATTAAGTCCCATGACTGATGTAGTAGTTATTCAATAAATGTACAGTGATCAAAGCAGTGGTGATGGTTTTGTCCTGAGGTGTTTCCTGTTTAATATATTTCTTTAATTTGGCTGCCTTCTCAGAAAGCAGTTTTTTAATTATGGTCCAGACAGTCCCTATGACTGCATACCTTTAAGTTTGGCTAATTTTTTTGAAAGTCATGTTTTTTCTACTTCCTGGGAGATATAACTTAACCAAGACCTGCCTTGTTTATCCTGCCCCTAAAAATGAAATCTATGAGACTCCAGTGTTAGAACTCTAATTCCAATAAGGCAATTGAATGCTTTGTCATTTGCCCAAAGGCTGCAGTTTGACACTTCTCTTTCTTTGTTTCTACAATGTCAGCAGAATTTAGAAATTTAATCTGTACTTGTGCTTCTTCATAGTCATACTATTGTTTTATTTAAAAGCATTACTTGGGGGTTTATCCTAGGGACACTTATAATTCCCCTCTGCTGTTCATTATAAGCAAAATGGATTGAACCCACATCATGAAAGTGTAAAATTAACTCTAGTCCTCTCCTGATTTTTCAATAAATTATTTTACTTTGCTGTTGGAAATCCTGGAAATTGCTCAGACCTTATAATGATATTTTTTCTCTATTCTTCTTGAAGTAATATTTGCTTCTTTTCCCTCCATTATTCCCATTCTGCTTTAAATGTTGTGACTTTTTTCATAGTTCTGTGGCTTAATTTCTAATTTCTTATGCTGGTAAAAGCTATATTGTCTATTTATTTAGTAGTCGTCACTTTTTTATGGAATAGGACTTGCAGCATATGAAGCTGTATTTTCTCTGTTAGCCATTTGATTCAATTCCCAAGTTTAATTTTTTTTTTTTTTTTTTTTGGTTTTTGGGTCACACTCGGCAGTGCTCAGGGGTTACTCCAGGATCCATGCTCAGAAATTGCTCCTGGCAGGCACAGGGGACCATATGGGGCACCGGGATTTGAACCGATGACCTTTTGCATGAAAGGCAAACGCCTTACCTCCATGCTATCTCCCGGGCCCCACCCAAGTTTAATTTTAAATTTTTATCTAACCAACCTAATTTTTAATGTCTGTATAATATAATACCTTCATCTGTACATTTCTTTCTGAAGAACAGTTTAGGGAACAAAGAACAAGCATTAGATCAATGACAGTAATCTTTTATTGGAAGGTGAGAGTTACTTCAGTCCTATCTCATTTTCCTTTTCCTTTTCTAGAAGTTTGAAACTTTTCTTTTCTCCTTGCTGTCGAAGGATTCAAGTCCATTTGGTAGCACATTTCATTCCATGATTTTTACATTAAGAACTAAGATTTGAAGCTGAGAAAGTCTATCACATTTGAGTCCCAATTTTTTCTGTTTCTATTTCCTCCCAGTTTAATTAACTACTAAGTTACTTAAGCATCCCCAGTTAATTAAAAATTCCCTTCTTTAGCATAGGGGCTCTCCTAAGTACTTGTTTTGGCTCTCGGTCACCAATGCTTGCCTATGTGTTTCCAGGCATGACCAGGTCCAGTGCTATATACATATATAGCTCTGTTAACACCTTGACCGATCTTAGGTGAGAACAGCAATCAATGCCCCACAGCTTGCTCACAGTATCAGCATATTCCATGTGACACGTTGGAGGATGTCTGGTCTCATAAGGCACATGAGGACTACATGCCTCTTGAAATGATCCTGCAGATTCAAAATATAAAGGTCCTATGTTTCACATAGGCTTTTCTTCTTTTTTAGTAATGTGTGTGGAGTATCCAGTTGTGCCCAGGGCTTGCTCCTTTCTGCACTCTGGGATCACTCCTGTTGGGAAAAGGGAACTATAGGTAGTAACAGAGTTAAGCTGTGTGTAAGGCTGATGTATTACCCAATTTACTGGCTGCTCTACATAAAATTATTTTAAAAAATGAACTAAAATAAAAAATAAAATTTCAGACTTCATCAAACACGGGAGAATCCCATGAGGAAGGAAGAAAATACAATTGTAAAGTGACCTAATGACTTTAAATTGACTTTCTTTGTGTACTGTTTGAGAAAATCCAGTTTAAGACTTCTACTGTGTTCTCTGGTTTTAAGATTTTATTGCTGGCATAGAAAAGTGTTTGCCTTTTGGCTTGTAGTTTTTAGAATAAGCCTACTTAAGGCTTGGCTAAATAACTGATTACATTAGTGAGATATGCCATAATTAGACACAGGTCTCCATCACCTATGTGTCTAGAGGGAATGTAAAGCATATGGGTGGAACCAGTTTTTGGTCTTTCAATATCACTTCAGTATCTTGAAGGGAAGTTGTCATGTAAAATGATTTCTGGAATCAAATCCACTGGTAAAGTTAGGTGGACTTGATTTTGTCATGCTGTAAACCCGTGGGAGTTTTGTTTTTAAAATCAAGTCATTTGGATTGTTGTGTTTTATTTTATTTTTGTTTTGTTTTGGGACCAGACCTGGACATTTTCCTGTCTCTACACTCAAGAATTACTCCAGTGATATTCAGAGCACCATATGAGGATCAAACTGGGTTTGGTCACGTGCAGAGGAAGCACCCTACCCACTGTACTATTGTTCTTACCCCTAACTAATTGGTAGTTTTTATTATGCTGAATTTAGAAATTAATCACCTTTCTTGATGTTAAAAAGACTTAGGTTGGTATCCTACTTCTTTTACTTCCCTATGCAGGTAAGGAATTTTCCTTCTTTTG
>PVKC010007357.1:0-29662 GCA_004027635.1 Crocidura indochinensis
AAAAAAAAAAAAAAAAAAAAAAAAAAAAAAATAAGCGCTTACTCCAAATTGCCCAAGATCCAAGGGTTGAGTGACGTAAAAGAGTATCCATGATTTTTGCCAGCAGGGAATTCCATCTTTCCATATGTACAACTTGACCAACTGCTCACAGCCAGGCTCTCCCTTCTAGAGCATCCACAAGAGACACTCAGTGCACACAGTCACACTCAGGACTACCTGGAGTAGTGCTGATACATAGGCCTTTGGTCAAGGACCACCTCCGAGTCCTGAAGCAGCCCCATGAAGGACTGGAAACACCATGGCAAGATGAGCAGAGCACATACAAATGCCTCCTCTTACTCCACTGAACTCTCAAAGGACTCAGATGCCAGCACCGGCCATATACCATCTCTAACTCAACTGGCCGTGATGGCTGATACGGTCTGCACCCAGAGGAAGGAAATTGCCAAGGCAAGAGGTGACACCAACCATCGTGACACTGCACACACTTCACACAGTGTGTTCCATGTTAAGTAGCACATCACATACACACTGTTATTCAGTGCTTCCACTATACTTGAGGGTCACATATGCACTAAACAGTCACAAAAGGACACACATGCGAGGCCTTACATGCAGTCACACTCACACAACGAACCCCAGATCTAGCCCTGACTCTGTCCCCAGTTCAACACTGTAGAGCCACAGTCTCTACCTGAGGCCTCTGTCCCTTTCCTGCTCTGTAGGTCATTGTGGACAGAGCTGAGCTCTGCTGTCAACCTTGGCAGGACACTCCCATCTACCTAAGTGACACAAAGGAAGAATTGCCTCAAGAGCAAACCAATGTCTCTGGGTTCCAGTTTCTGATTCAAGCCACATGGGTGCACAGACCACACCTGAGTCTTCAGCAGCTAAGTTCATGCCTTACTTGTCATAGCTGTCGGGGTCCAGGGGCCGATAGGTGACTTGGTAGCACTCAATCCTCTTCAGGAAGTCTTCCATCACATTCTCACGATTCCTTTCAGGATAATCAGGGCTTGACACCTTCACCTCCTGAATCAGAGGCAAGTAGGGGCGATCAGAGGCGAGCCACTGCTAAGTGACAAGATTCTGGGTATGCAGCAGACAGCTGAGGCCACAGTCCCACTCAGGATGCACCAGGGCCTAGTCCCTTTAGGTATCACCCTAGAACAGTGGTGCTCAAACTACGGACCACAGGCCATATACTGTATTTGTTCCCGTTTTGTTTCTTCACATCAAAATAAGGTGTATGCAGTGTGCATAGGAATTTGTTCGTAATTTTTGTTTTTACTATAGTCTGGCCCTCCAATGGTCTGAGGGACAGTGAACTGGGCCCCTGTTTAAAAAGTTTGAGGACCCCTGCCCTAGAAAAACAGAGCTTGCTCTAATCACTCCCAGAATCATTGAGAATGGGAGTTTGATGTGATACAGGCCTGACTTGGTCCACAGACATCTTTTGAGATAGCCTCAAAGCTCATGGGGAACACCACCATGATACTCTGCAGAGGTCTATAGGCTTCCAGGGGCTGGTCCCCACAGACAGTGGGGGCTCCTAAAGAGTTGCCCTGAGCACTGGAGCCAAGGGCACCATCCTGCCACACCAGCCCTATAGGTAGCACCCACCCAACTTGCTGGCCAGCTGCCACACTACACACAGGTCAGGCCCATGGGCTGGGGCTCGGTGCCTCAGGAAGATCATTATTTCATCCCTCAGAACCCAAGTCTTCCAGCAACAGGAGCACAGAGATACAGAAGGAGCTTATGCAGCCCACAGAGGCCTTTCTGGGCCTGTGTGTGAGGCTGAGCAGCTGCCCCAAATCTCCTTCCATCAATCACTCAGTTGGCCCCAGACCCAAGGCACCCACCACCCCACAGGCACCATGACATAGGAGGTGGGCGCAGGGCATCACCCACCAGGATGTTGGCTGCAATGACATCAGGATCATCACATACGGATTCCACAAAGAAGACCTAGCCAGGGCATGAAGATCAAGCAGTCAGGCTGGGCACTGGGCATATGTCTGCCCCTGCCGGCGAAGGGGTTTCTACCATCTCAGGTCCAAGGGACGGCCTAGGGGAAGGGCTCCAACGAGGCACAGACCCAACCCCAGCATCGGCACCTTGAAGGAATTCTCCTTGGCAAAGTTCAAAATCATGTCCCTGCGCTCCCGGGTGGTGTTGGTGGCATCAAATACCTGAGAAGAGGCATATAACACAGATTGGGGGGGGCTGAGAACGGGGTGCACTGTGGCTGGACAGGGCACAAGCCACCACAGGAGGGGCCAGGAACAGGAAGCAAGGCTCACCGCAATCTGCCCGCAGTCCTCGGTAAGGTAGGCCTTCACGTCTTCCAGGGCCACCAGGGCACACTGCCTGCAGCACAGGGACTCAGCAGGGAGGGCACCACACTCTAGCATCACCCTCCCACCTGCTTTCCCTGCTGGGCATACCGGGGTAACATTTCCCGACCCCTCCCTGCACAGCCACAGCCTCTGGAGAACCCACCTGACAGTGGATAAGCCCCACAGGCCCCTCACACATGGTGTCAGGATGACGGGAACTGGCCCAGCACCACAATGAGGAAGACCCACCTGCGAATCTTCATGGCCTCCTCGTTGTCATGCCGGAAGAAGTCGTAAGACTTGTAGGACTTGACTGCTTCACGCCGATACACCCCTAGATTAAACACTGCAGGGACATCTACTCTCAGCAGACCAACCAAAGGGACTCAGTGGCCTCCCATCAGAGTGGCCACGTGGAGAAAACAAACACAAACGGAGCAATATGAGTCTGTTTACTCAGCTCCTTTGGCTGTCTGACCACCAAGGCTGGGATCGGACAAGACTCAGGCTGGAAACCTGAGACACTCTCTACTCAGGACTTCAATCCAGTGGGCCAGAGCCAGAGCACAGCAGGCAGAGCACAGACCTTGCATAAGGCCAGCCTGATTTCAATCCCCAGCACACATATGGTCCCTTAAACCCACTGGGAGTGATCCCTGAGTGCAGAGCCAGGAGTCAGCCCCAAGCACTGCCAGAGGTGCACCGTCCCCCCACCCCACCCCCAAAAAAACAGGAGCCAGAACAAAAGCAGGTAGGGTGTTTGCCTTGTACTCAGTGACCTGGGTCCAATCCCCAGAATCCCACATGGTCCCGCAATCATGCCAGGAGTAATTTCTGAGCACAGAGCCAAGAGTGATTCCTGAGTGTCACTGGGTATGTCCCCAAAACCAAACCGGCATTCATTGCCTATATGGGGACCTGTGTGAGACAGGCCCTGTGCAGGAATAAAGGGACGAGAAGTGAAGAAGGAGGTCCCTGCCCTCCGAGACATAGTCTGCACAAACCTTTGGTGGGTACCCCGATCCAGTTGAGGTAGCGTGTGAGTTTCTTGGACACATAGGTTTTGCCGCGGGCTGGCAAGCCAATCATGACAATGAGAGTCGGGGAGTTGGTCATGTAGGAGGCCCACGCTGGAGGGTGACCAAAATAGACAGAGATGAGGGGGGTTAAGCCATACTGCAGAGGCCACTAGTGCCAAGTGTCCTCAGCACCCACCTAGCCTCAGTGCTGTGGGATGAGCAACCACAAGAGCAGAGGGAGCTGCCCTCAAGCCTCTGTGCTGCAAGTGAGTATAAGCTAGTGCTCCCTAGCACCGTGACACTGATCCGGTCAGAGTTCTGGCCAATTCTTGGAAGCCAACTTGACTTTAGGGATGCTCAAACACGTGGAATTCATGACAACAGGGCAGAGGCTGGCTCACAGGGACATACGGGAAATACAGGAAAGGGCACTGGCATTAGGACCAGGTCTGCTTCCTCGAAGCTTCTTAGGGGGCCACACTATAGGGGCCACAGCAGCAAGTAAGGTGTGGCACCTTGGGGCCTGCCATGAAAACCTGCACTGACCGATACAGGTCCCCCTCGAGCTCCTTGCACAGATAAATATGGGCTTCCCACGGGCTCCCTGCATTGGACAGACACAGGTCCTCTGTGGGCTCCTTGCACTAATGAGCACAGCACCCCCCATAGGTTCCCTGGAGCCATGCTGCCCTCCAACCTAGGACAGAGCCCGAAAAAGAAGAGAAATAATTCTAAACTGGACCTGAGTAGAAAGGTCATGACTCAGTCTTTGAACAGAAACATAAAATACTCCACAGGGGAGAGGACAAAAGGGCCTGGGTCTGGAAGGAAAAGTCCCAGAGGTGCTCAGCAAAGTGTCCTATGGATGTTGGGAGTATTGGGCCGCCATGAGACACACAACAAGGAAATACACATCTCTGACCAATCAGAAGCACAGAGAGGAGATGTCACCTCTGCCGCTGACTTCTCAGAGGTATGGTCTGCATCAATCAGCAGAATCGCACTATTTCAGTTCTGGGCTGTCTTCTCCAAATGTATCACTCTATCCTGACACCTCAACCTGCCATATCCACATTCCCAAGGGCCCAGGACTCTCGCAAAAGCTGAACAGAAACTCATGTTTGGAAGCTACACCAATGGAGAGCCACGTGCACCCTGTCACAGACCCAACAGAAGGAAATGTGGGGACCACATACATCACCTCCAACACTACACTCATCATATCCAACACCACATACGTCACCATCAGATTACATACAACACTTCCAATTCATACATATCACCTCCACTGTGGCTCTGCAGCTACTTATGCTGACCAGTTACAGAGAATGCATGAAAATCCCTCAATGGTGGAATTCTCTTCTTTCTTTACACAGGTTACATTCACTTTCTCAGCCTTATACTTCCCTTTCATGAACACTCTGGAAGGAAAAAGGGCTTAAGAACTTTTCTCCCATAGGCAAACTTGAGCTCAGAAGGGCAGAGCCTTGGCTACATTACACAGTGGACAGTCAAGGTCAGGGAGCCCTGGCTCCACGGCTGACCGCTAGGTCCCAGCCACCAGATCTGCCAGCGCCTGGCTAAGGGAGTCGTGTGAGGAATGCCACTCTGCTCTTCAACCTGACCCTGAAGGTGGCCCCAAAGTACACTGTAACCAAGGTCTTCCTCTAATCCTCCTACACAGGTGATGTTTGGAAATACAGTGCTCATTAAACGTATAAAACTCAGATGCCATGGAACTACCAATGACTGCAGTGTCTAAAAGGCATGAAACATTGGCAAGTTGCACAAACACCAGAAAGCTGTTTTTGTTACACAGTGAACTCGTCAACAACTCTCACTTCCCATTGAGCATTTTCAACTAGCAACAGTACTAAAGAGTCCACAAGTTTTCAGAGTAGGCAGATTAGGCATTCTGATCAACATCCTGTGAGCTTGTGTCTTTGCCCCTTCTGTTTCTAAGTGAGGTGCTGTTAACATCTTTGGGAAGGTGTATGTTAGGCTGCTCCTATCTGTGATGCTACAAAAGTTGCAAATCATTCCAGTACCACAGCACAGAAAAGGTCTGCATTCCTCCCCAGTATGATCCTATGAAAACACAACAAACCTACACGAAGGCAGCTTACAGTAAGACTCAGCAGAACACACAAGAGGAACGAACCGTGAGACTATTTCATTCACAGTGCACAACCTGGCAAGATTCGAAAAAAACTAGACAGGAACATGGAGATTATGAGCAAAGCCTACTTCTCACTTACTTTCTGCATTGTTTGATGACATGTTTAGTATTAGTATTAGGAAATAAAAAGAACAAGGAAGAAACCATGGACATGATACCCCAATTCCTGCTTTTCCTAGCAACCATAGTTATCTGTGTCCCGTCAGGATGAGCCTTAGATGGACCCTCAACAAAATCTGATGCCACAACCAAGCAGCTAATGGGCCAGAAGCTGCTTCCAAGATCTCAGCCTCGATCCAGAGAGAGTGCAGGAGATCTGTCCCAGAGGCTAGAAAACAGGGAAACTGCCCTAGCTGCATTTCTCCTGGTATCACAGTTTCTGTGCGACCACCCGCAAGAGGACAGGGTCAGGGAGTGCTGGAGCTGGATGAAGGTGGCACAGAAGGTTAGTTTAGAACCCAGAGCCAGAAAGGAGACCTGGGATTCTTGTTCCCTTGACCAACAAAAGCCCCATAGACAGAAAGTGCAGGAGAGAAAGCAGGCAGGTGATTTGCATGGGGGAGAAAGCCATTAGCACCAGGTCAACGACCTCACCTCACCCCACTCCAGGCTCCCTGCTCATTTCTGGGGTCAAAATCTGCTTCTGCAAGACTGTCAAAACACAGAAGAAAACTCTGTTTGCAGAGCAAATGACTATTCATATGCTTCTTTTAAATAGTGAGGTCTCAGTTTAGCATTCAATGATATGTAACAATTTCAATTTGGATTCAATTCAAAATACATGTTCAATTTATATGCAACATTGTAGGGGTAAATCAGATATGTAAAGTGTTGTTGCTCAGTGTTCCCCTTTATTTATCGGTGTAATTCTCACATCCCTCTGGGCAGTTCACATCCCACTTTGATAAAGGAGCAAACTAAGGGATGGAGAAGGAGACAGGATGTTCAGGTCACACGACTAGTACTAGTACTAGCCAACCAGTATGCAAACACCTAGTATCTCATTCTCTCCTGTGGGTGTCTATGTCTGGCCTGACTTCCTATCCTGACACCCCTAGTAACAAGGATGTCACTTTAGCATCACCTCCAGACATATTTCCTCCATAAAGCCTCACAGCAGCCAGCACTAGTGTACAGAAGACCATGCGTGATTATGTCACTGAGAAAGGAGTGGTATCAAAGCGAGGCTCTAAGGAACTTTGAATAGGGGACTATTCCAGGTCATATTGTCGACTGTTTCTGTCTGCTGTTATTTATAACCACAGAAGTGAGAAGAACTTAATGACAGTGCTCCAAGCGAAGGCTGCGATCCTGAAGCAGGACAAGGTTGGAATTCCTTGAGTAACCCAAACATGAGGTGACCAGTTCCCCAGGACATTTTGGTCAGGACTATGCAGGCTGCAGGCTGTAACAATGCCCAGATGTCAGGTCCTGGGTACAGAAAACTGTACTTCACCACCTGCTGCCTATCTAACAGACTGGCAAGGAAATGCTATTAGGAAACCTGTTCCCAGAGGAATGACTTTGCACAGAAATAGTTGGTAGGGCTGGGAATGCTGCTCAGCAACAGAGTATTTGGCTTGCATGTGTGAGGCTGTGGGTTTGTTTCTGGCATGAAATGGTCCCTTAAGCACCCTAAGGAGTGACCCCTGACAATGCACAAAAGTAGTCCCCAAGCACCACTGTGCGCGCGCCCACACACAGACACATACAGACGCACACACACAAACATACATGTTTGTAAAGTACAGAGGCCAAATCTGGAAGAAACCAAATACCGAAGACATAAGTGGCTAAATCCCACAGGTACTTCCCCTGGCCTGCAGGCATGAACCACAGATCCAGCCTGTGTTTCCTGCAGCAATAAGCTCCCAAACAAAACTGCCTAGAAGACAAAGGGAAAAAGAGTCCAGGATTCACCCATATACAACAACCCTGCACACCACCACAAGTTATCCCAGCTTTCCCTCCCCGTGGGGGTGCCTGGTAAAGCTCAGATTCAGCTTAAGAAACCAGAAAGAGACTACAGAGATACACTAGCTGTTTTTAGCCCCAAGGCGACACTGACATTCCACTGATGCCTGCATTTAAGATAGTAAGTTTATGAAACCGACTCTTTTTGACATTCCTACGTCAAAGAATTATTTCTCATTTCCACCACATGGCCAGGTCTAGGGCTTTCTCCACTTTCCCAGGGGGATAGTCCCTCTTCCTTCCCAGAACTCACAACATTTCTTCTCTGACTTGCGGAGGCTGGAGGTTTTGTGCTCATAGCTGTGGTTGTTCTGTTCTGGGGAGGGTGCAGGATTCTCAGACATGGCAGTTATCCGGGAAACTCTAGGGAAAAAAAAAAAAGGAATATAAGGAAGGAAAAAAAATCCAGTACTCGGGAACAGAAGCAGGGGCAGGTCCCATCCAACCTCCTATTCCAACCTTCTACCTATTCTACCTTCTAAGCTCTTTGCTAAGATCCCAGAGCTCCATGCTTAGGTCTTGCATGGAGACTTGAAGAAGAACTTAGCAATGCAAGAATCAACACTCAAACGTGATCTCTTTCAATCCTGCCAGAGACATATGATGAAAACCGATCTTGCTTTAAGATGGCTTTGTCATCTTAATATTAAGAAACACTTAAGTGCACACAGGATTGAGAGAGGGTGTTATCTAAATTCCCTCCTGACCTCGGGCTCTAAGAAAACTGTGGCATCGGTCATTTGCGCGTGCCTGCGTTTGTGCAGGTGAGAGTTGCGAGAACACCTATGTGCGTGATCAGGTGTGCTGCGTGTGCTGGGGGAATGTCTGGAAAAGCTCAAGTTCACGATCGGGATCACAAGGGACCGGCCGTAAAGCCGTCCTAGAAAAGCCCGGCTACGCGTTCTCCCGGAGGGGCGCGGAGGAAACGACCCTCCCGAGGTCACCTGCGCGCCCCGAGTTCGCCCGGTCCCCGCGCCCCACCCACACCCGACGACCACCCGCGTCCGCACCGCGTCCTCACCAGGAGCGCCCAAACCGCAGGCCCGGCTGACGCTGCCGCCGAGTCACGTGGGCAGCCCGGCGCCGCACCTGGACAGACGCGTCGGCCAATCGCGCGCGACCTGGGCTGGAGGAGGCGGGGCTAAGCGCGGGAGACGGAGCCAGCGGCGAAGCTTCCGAACGTGGTGCTGGCGCGACGGAGGTGGCGGTGCGTTGCCAGGCAACGGCTGGAGGCGGGCCCTTACGTAACCTCGCGAGAGTGGGCATTGGAACCCGGAACTGCGAATTGAATAGATGACGAGTTTATGTCTCGCGAGAATTGGCACTAGAGTTTTGTTTTGGTTTTTTCCGAGATCCTGAACTGAGGGCTGTCAGGCGCTGCCTGGGGGGGCGGAGTTACGATTTCTATTTGCATAATCTCGCGACTGGCACTGTCGTTTAGGAGGGTCTTTTACATAATCTCGCGATAGTACGCACGGGACCCGGAAGTGTGGGCTCAGCTGGGTGACGGCTGGGAAATTCCAGCCACGGCTACTGCCGCGCTTAGTCCTACCTATAAACGACGTTCTAGGGACCGGAGCGGTGGCACAAGCGGAGGGCGTTTGCCATACACGCGACTTAACCTGGGACGGAACGCGGTTCGATTCCCCCGGCGTCCCAGAGGGTTCCCCCAAGCCAGGAGCGATTTCTGAGCGCATAGCCAGGAGCATCCCCTGAGCATCACCGAGTGTGACCCCCCCCCAAAGAAAACAAACAAAAAAAGAATAGACATTCTAGGGGCCGGAGAGATAGCATGGAGCTAGGGCGTTTGCCTAGCATGCACAAGGTCGGAGGTTCGAATCCCGGCATCCCAGGAGTGATTTCTGAGCGTAGAGCCAGGAATGACCCCTGAGCGCTGCAGGGTGGATCCAAAAAACAACAAAAGACATTCTAAGCGAAAACACGTCACTCTGGGCCCGGGATGGCCAAAGAAGCAGTGAGTGACTGCCCTCTCCT
The DNA here is from genome assembly GCA_004027635.1 of Crocidura indochinensis. Lineage (NCBI taxonomy): Eukaryota > Metazoa > Chordata > Mammalia > Eulipotyphla > Soricidae > Crocidura > Crocidura indochinensis. The sequence continues at coordinate 9,510 of PVKC010007357.1, forward strand.
GGGCGGGGAGAGAAACGGACTCAGGGCATCTCCCTGGCAAAAAAAAGCATCAGGAGCCCAAGGAGATCGCAAGAGGCCACCGCACAGAGCAATCTCCGCGCTCCCCTTCCGAGCAAGGCTTTGCACGGAGCAGGATGTGCCGGACACCAAGACGCTCCCACGACACCGCAAGGGGCTCGATGGCCGCGTTCGTGACAACCATGAACCATGGCCTAGCAGCGAGCAGAGGTGCAACACCGAGGAATCTGGTGCCGCGCTGTTTCCCTGCGGCTGGAGGGCTCGCCCACGCCATTCTTCCTAGCTTGCTGGGGGTGGTTGGGCAGACGTGGTAGCACCTAGGCCGCCCCAGGTGAGCAGGTGAACCCAGGTGAGTCAGCGCTGGGGCAGCACCACGAGCTCCTTGGGTTGAGGTTTGATTCCCCCAAGCATCCCAAACATCCAAAGCATCCGGGCCAGGCACTGAGTGAGTGTTTACAAGCCCCAGGTTTACTCATTTCCTCCCGTCCTACGTGCAAGGTGACACCCCAACGCCGTCCTTCTCGCGGGCCGCCGTTCCCCGCCTCCAGGAGCATATATGCCACCCGCGGAGCCCCGATCGGGAGCTTTCGAGCTGAGCTGAGCTGAGCTGAGCTGCCCTTTCAAAGATTTGGCGCCCTAAGAGCCAGAAAGCAGCGCAGGCCATTCTCGCGAGAGAGCCTCGTCCTCGCGATGTTTGGCGGGGTCAAGGGTGGCCATCTTGGAGGCGGCGCTGCGGCGGCGGCGGCCGGTTGCCCCGGCGGCGTCGGGCATCCTGTGCCTGCGGGGGTCCGGCCCGGGGGCGGCCCGGCGGGGGCCATGTGGCGGCTGCGGTGCAAAGCCAAGGACGGCACCCACGTCCTGCAGGGGCTGTCCAGCCGCACGCCGGTGCGGGAGCTGCAGGGCCAGATCGCCGCCGTCACCGGCATCGCCCCGCGCGGACAGCGCATCCTCGCGGGCTACCCGCCCGAGTGCCTGGACCTCAGCGACGGCGACATCACGCTGGGGGACCTGCCCTTGCAGTCGGGTGAGGCTCCCGGGGCCTTAGGGACTGGGGGGGGGAGGGGACGGGGACACCCCCGGGGACCCCCATCAGACTGACGGCAGGTGATCGCAGGTTTGGGAGTCTTGGCCTGCCTGACCCCGGGCCTCGCATCCTTTGTCACCTTAAGGCCTAAATGCCCTACTTTACTTTATTTTATTTTTCTTTTCTTTTTTTGCTTTTTTTTTTTTTTAATCTATTAGAGGACTTATCAGATCCTAGAGCAGCTCTTATTTCTGTCCAATAATCGTAGGACTTGAGCAAATTTGAACCTTCCAAACCACCCCCACTTCCACCCTAGCCACTTGCTTCTTAATCTAGGCTATTATGATCGTGGAGCAGGGCACCCTTAGGAGAAGAGAAGCCCCCTTCCTTGATGGTGGAATGAGCCTAAGGAAAGCCCCGTCCGTCCGCACAGCAAGTGGAAGGAATAATTGGCCCCCTCCTGCTCTATCTATGTGCTGCTCCAACTTCTGTTTCAACTTGATCAAGACTCAGTAAAATGAGTGTCAGGAGGAATTTTGATTCTTGGGCATTGGCTTTTGCAAGAATCCGTCTCCTTTAATAGCCCAGTCTAGCCTCCTCTCTTTACTTCTTCAGTATTTTACAAACTGGCCTACTGATCCCAGTGTTAGGGTCCATGGAAGCCCACTGCCTCAAAGACCCCCAATTCAGCAGGAATGCAAACAACCAAAGCAGGCTTATTCTAGCTTAGCTCGGGCTTCTGGACAGAGTCCAGAGAGCCCCGATCAAGGAAAAAGGGGAACTTTTATAGTTCAGAAAGGGGTGTAGGAAGGAGTACAGCATCTGGTACACAAGTTTTCCAGTGTGTCATAGTGTTGGGCCACTCATACTGTTAAAGAGCTTGTGGTGATCGGCACCACATGTCACGGGGTTGTGTCACATATCTTGTTGAAAGTCTTCGGTGGTCGGCACCTCCTGTCCTTGAAGGCATCTTGTGTACATTTAACAGGGGTTGCTATCCCCCCGTGGGGGCAGGGGGGGCGTATGGTTTAATCTTTGTTTAAAACAGCAAGGATAGGTTCTGCTTTTAACATGCATAGCAAAAGCACATAACAAAAGTAGTTTGTCATACTGTTTTCCCTAGCTTATCCTTCTTAGGCTTTACACTCCCTCCTGTTAGGGGTTTATACTGAGGAATCTTCCTCAGGTACTACTTGATATTGTTGACTTAATACTAACAGTTGCACAGTACTTACGCGCTCCATGACATAGGCAATAACCTTATTCAGGGCCCAGGGGTGGTGGTTGAGGGAGCCTTTTCAGCTAGGAGTGGAAAAATTACACTTTACTAGGGTTTGGGCTTGTCTTCATGGACTTAGGGGGAGAATCTTTGTCCTTGTACCAGTTCCACCTTTGCAGATCTGGATTTGTTTTTATTCTTAACAGGGGACATGCTGATTGTTGAAGAAGACCAAACCAGGACCCGAACTTCGCCCACTTTTACAAAACATGGTGCTCCTAGCCTTGGGAGGGAAACACTGCCTGTGCTTGCCAGGATCTCCGTTCCAGCCGACAACTCCTGCCTCTTCACTAGTGTGTACTATGTCGTTGAAGGAGGGATCTTGAATCCAGCATGTGCTCCAGAGATGAGACGCCTCATAGCACAAATTGTAGCAAGTGATCCAGGCTTCTATAGTGAGGCAATTCTGGGCAAAACAAACCAAGAATACTGTGACTGGATCAGGAGGGATGATACTTGGGGAGGAGCAATTGAGATTTCCATTTTGTCTAAATTTTACCAGTGTGAAATATGCGTAGTGGATACACAGACCGTCAGGATTGATCGATTTGGGGAAGATGCAGGGTATTCCAAGAGAGTCCTGCTTATTTACGATGGTATTCACTATGACCCACTTCAGCGTAACTTCCCTGACCCAGACACCCCTCCTCTGACCATTTTCTCCACTAACGACGATATTGTTTTAGTACAAGCACTGGAGTTAGCAGATGAAGCTAGAAGAAAGAGACAGTTTACTGACATGAACCGATTTACCTTGCGATGCATGGTATGTCAGAAGGGATTAACTGGACAAGCAGAAGCCAGGGACCATGCCAAGGAGACAGGCCACACCAGTTTTGGGGAAGTATGACCTCTGCCTTCCAAGGGTTGAAGCCTACCTCAGACCCAGGACCTGGAAGACTGGGTTCTCAATAAGCTACTTGTATTCCTAAAGAACAAAAGGACAGAATGCTTGAACCAACCTTAAAACTTACACCACTAAGACACTGGCATTCCTTGTTAAGATTAAAAATAAGTGTGCAAGTTTACAGATGTGTCTACAGTGGTAATACGTGCCCGCTGTCTGCTGGGGTAAAAGACAATAGGTGGTGCTCTCTGACCCTGGACCGAAGAGTGTATGGTAGTGTTAGAAACTAGCAGCTAGCAGCATTCACTGTAGAAGACAATAGGTTCATGTGGTGGGTGATGTGGACAACCTCATATGAAGCCACTGGACGTGAATGGCAGTGTCTCCAGTCATTGGGTCTTTTCAAACACTCCCAAGTTAAAACATTCTAAATTATTAATTTATTCCTCAAATGAAGATACTGAGAGTTGTCAAAACTGATTTCATATTGCCACTCGGTAGACTTTGTAATGTGTAGTTGCGGAGCAGATTTTACAGGGAGGAATATTCCTTGGGGGAAAAGGAATTGAAACAGAGCTCATAGTGCCTGACTTAGGATGTCTCATCTATAAAAGCAGAATATATGAGGGAAAATGTGCCTGAGCAGCTTACTGAAGCTTTAGAAGAATGTTGGCCTCATGTATTCATGTCACTCTTCTGTCTTTTCTCATATTTGGATAAATTCTAAAAATTGTGCAGGGTATTTTTTAAAAATCGAGGTTCCCTAAATTTTGCTGGATTCTTTTGCTTTTTAGATTTGCATGGGAGGATCATTTTTCAGCTTTTTGTTAAGAATAGTTGTACCTCCTAAAAAAAGAAAAATCCTCCTCTAAATCTGTAATGTCTTTGCTTTGATTTAGTTTTTGTGAAATTCACCTAAATAGGTTTGTTTCCACAATACTTTTGTCATTTTAGTAGTCGCTCTCACTCTTCTGCAAATTAGCACTTTGCTTAGCCATGATCTTGCTTCTCTTGAAGAGTTTAAATAATTAGGATAATGAAGTTGAGGGGCCCGGGAGATAGCATGGAGGTAAGGCGTTTACCTTTCATGCAAAAGGTCATCCGTTCGAATCCCGGTGCCCCATATGGTCCCCCGTGCCTGCCAGGAGCAATTTCTGAGCATGGAGCCAGGAGTAACCCCTGAGCACTGCCGGGTGGGACCCAAAAACCAAAAAAAAAAAAAAAAAAAAGAAGTTGAATGAATTAGCTTCACTCAAGTTTCCAAAATAGGAGATAAATAGGAGACTTTTAATCCTTGCCTTATTGTGCTTTCTCAGAAATTGGCTTCTTCTTGATAAGTAGATGCTCAGCCATTTGCTAGGTGAGCTATGCCACGGGCACACCCTCTTGAGAATCACTTCACTGAGATCTTCCAGATAGAAGTTTTCTACCTCTTAATTCTTCTGAAGATCAGGGATGCTAAATTTTTAATTTGTCGCATATCTCATAATGTGAAGAGTCTTAACGTCATGAAGTTTTATTATGTTCTCATTTTTGTTTAAATATCTCACCTAGGAAACCAATGGTATACTTTTAAAGCATATCTTGGCGGGTGTTTTTAATTTAATGTTTTTGTCTTTTGGGCCACATACAACTGTTCAGGGGTTACTCCTGGCTCTGTACTCAGGAATCTCCTGGCAGTTTCAGGGGGTTGAACCTGGGGTGACTTGCATGCAAGGTAAGCACCCTGCCCTGCTGTATTCTGGCCATTGGCAGGTATTTGAAATTGATTCGTGAAGACTTATTAAAAAAAATCAAAGAAGCCCAGAGAGATAGCACAGCGGTGTTTGCCTTGCAAGCAGCCGATCCAGGACCAAAGGTGGTTGGTTCGAATCCTGGTCCATATGGTCCCCCATGCCTGCCAGGAGTAACCCCTCAGCACCGCCAGGTGTGGCCCAAAAACCAAAAAAAAATCTAGGAACTTATAAACAGTTCCTTTACAAAAGGGGGAAGATACCTATAATGACAACTCATAAGTATGCTTGAAACCATTAGATGGTTAGATGGCATTTGTTTGGTACTTTTTGTGTGAATAGCTGTTTTAGGCATTCTGAGGTATTATGATCAGTGTAACTTAAGGAGTTTGATTTTCTATGTTCTGAGCCTTAAAATGTAGCCCTGAGTTCAGTTGGCAGTACTCATGTTTGGCAGTCATGGTATGTATAAGTGAATATGATTTAAAAATCTTTGTACCTATACGTTATATAGTCTAAGTGGTTTATTTGTATTTTCCTCAGCAAATAGTACATTTCAAATTAGGAGTTTGGAGTATAGCACTAGGTAACATCCAACAAGTTGAACTTATGCATTGTTTCTATAAAGCTTTCCTTTTTGGGTACGTGAGCCAAACATGGTATTTACTTATTGAAATATTTTTAATGTTTGTTCATGCAACATATATTGAGTCATTAATTTATAATGTGCCAGAATGTTTTTATTTGTTTCCCAGCATAAATTCTAGTTACTTTAAAGTTGAGTATGTTTCATTTATGTTAGATTACCGTATTTTTCATTCCATAAGACGCACCTCCCCCTCCCAACAAATTGGGGGAAATGCCTGCATCTTAGGGAGCGAATGCCTCCTGGAGCTGAAGCCTGAGTGCGGGAGAGGAAAACATAAATATACTAACCACTTGACTTCTGCAGCGCTACGCCCCCCTTATTTCGCAGACATGCTTCGTAGTACGAGCAATCAGGTTAATGCACTTTCACCGTCACATATAGAGCTTTCATTCAAGACTATTTGATCGCTGCTAAGACTTTTTTTTTCTATTGACAAAAAGTATTTAAAATTTGTTTTTTGGGGCTGGAGCTATAGTACCTCGGTAGTGCGTTTGCCTTTCACACGGCCAACAGAGGATGGAATCTCAGCATCCCATATGGTCCTCCGAGCCTGCAGGAGAGATTTCTGAGTGCAGAGCCAGGAGTAATCCCTGAGCACCACCGTGTGTGACCCAAGAACAAAAAAAAAAAAACCTTTTTTTTTTTTTTTTTTTTTTTGGTTTTTAGGTCACACCCTGCAGCACTCTGGGGTTACTCCTGGTTCTACGCTCAGAAATTGCTTCTGGCGGGCTCAGTGGACCATATAGTATGCCAGGATTCGAACCACTGCCCTTCTGCATGCAAGGCAAGTGCCCTACCTCCATGCTATCTCTCCGGCCCTTTATTTTCTGATGCCTCACAGGCTAGTTGTTCCCAGCCACCGTCTCCTGATAGTGTCTTACATTGTATCATTTGCTTTAGAGTTTTTTTCTTGTTTTCTCATCTAAAAACTATGTGCGTCTTATGGTCAGGTGTGTCTTATAGAGTGAAAAATACAGTGAGTTTAATAAATGGGAAAAAACTAGAACAAGATTTTATCACTTGTTTTTGATGGCATATTTAAGCTGATACTTTTGTGGTGAATTTGAAATATTTATGGATTATTTTTTTGATTATATGTTCCCTATTGCCTAGGTTGTCCAGATACCAGTTGATCACTGATACTTTCAAATCACTCTAATGTCTTTTTTTAAATGATCAGCTACTGATATTCAACACTAATACATTAAATTATATCTGATTATGGAAAATGAAGATGAAGCTCTATTTGCAGACATTTGATTAATAAGGAATTAAAAAATCTGAGTTTGTGCTCATTCTAAACTCAAGTTTGTAGTCCGACAGAATGTAAGGACTTTTTCAATTGTTCATATTGAATTCACAAATTCTAATTTTAAGAGCATTGGAAATCTATGGGGTTAGGACTTACCATGAGAATAAAATATTAGAATTGTTCTTGAAGAGAATGAAACAATTCTATTCCCTTTTTGTCCACCATGCAATTAATTTGTTTAAGTATAGATTGTGCTTTTCTCTTCCCTCCCACCCTCCTCCCCCTGCATCTTTTGATTTATGGAGAAGGTAAAGGACTTCAAATATGTATTTGTAAAAGAGAATTTTAGAAGTTAATATCAGAATTCTAAGGAATTTTGTTACCTGGTGACTGGTGCATCTTCTGTTAATGGGTCATGACTAACTTCCTATTTCCTGTGAGCATAAAATGGGCCCGTTCTATTGGGTACCCTTAAATATTAGACATCTGATGAGCTTGACCCTGTTGGCAAAAGTTGACAGTCACATAATTTGATTATTCCTCGAAGCTTTAGACTTGAGAACTATGTTCAGGAGCAAATGAGCCTCTGCCTGTGATTGACATGCTTGTTGAAATTAAAACCCTTTTGTGTATGTGTTCTGATATGTGATTGCAAGTTGCCCTCGGTCAACTGAGTTTTTCTGTATCCTCAGTGAGAACTTCCAAATGGGAAGTATGACAGAATGATTTTTTTTAATAAATCAAGTTGCCTTCCTCGATTTTCATGTTAAAAATCATGTTACTTCATGTGTTGAGACACAGTATTAATTGCAGCACTTTAAAATGAGGTAAAAGTTTACATGTATGCCCTCCCCGGGAATCTTGTTACAGACTGAAAATATATGAAAGTGGAATTTCTTGAGCCACTAATGTGTTCTTAATCATTTGCCCATCAGTGTATTGTATCTAGTGGCTCAGTGTGCTTATATTTTGGTAAGGTTGAGTTCAGCTTCAATTACGACAAGAAGCATTCTTTTGTGTTCAAAGTGCTCCTAGTATTTTCCTCTAGTGTCATTGTTTTTATCATTTACCATACAGTACAGTATTTAAATTTATTCCTGCAGCCCTGAGATGATTCTTAATTAACACTTTTGAAAGCTGAAAGCTTTCATGCTCTTAGTCAGCTTCTAGAGAAAATTTAAGGAGATGAAGTTTGAATCAAGCTTTAACTGGATCATTTATAAGCAGCGCCATTTTTAGGTCTAAATTGATCTGAATGAGCATGTTTATTAAACTATCTTAAGTGTTTTCCACTAAGAATTATAATGTGTTAGCATATTTCATCCAACTTCAAAATAACTTAAAAGTTTCCCCAAATGTGAACACAGTTTGTTTTTTGTTTGTTTGTTTCTATCTATTTTTTCTTCTGGCATATTTGATTTTGAAGGAGTGGTTACATTGGTGCTAGTCTAGGCCTTAGTGTGTCTGAATTTAAGAGATTGTTTAGCCATGCTGCTTTTACTAGAAAAGGAGAGAACTAGGGGAATTAAATCCAACTGGATGTGTTTCTCCTCCTGGCTGGAGCTTGTCCCAGATAATGACTTTGTTGCAACTCACCTCCCCTATTCCTTGACACAATATAGCAGGACTGTAGGTGAGAAACTTGCCATTTGAGTATGAAATCACGAATTTCATTTCACTTATAATGCCTGATGCCTTTTTATACCTGTTTTTAAATAAAACCTTTTAGGAGCTGATAAATTAACTAGGATATAATTCAGTAGAAGGGTAGCTTAGAAAAAACGTAGAATTTCTACTACAATTACATGAGCCTGACTTTATAAGTGGATGTCCAGGATGTTGAGTTAGTTGTTGTCCTCAAATGACTTCCAAGGACTGGTGCGTCTCATTCCTGTCAGTTTTCTTCTTCTATGTGCCATTCAGAACTGGAATTGTTCACAGGAAATAGAATTTCTTTAGCACAAGGTAACTTGTTTAAATTAAGGAAGTATTACACTCAGCTAAAGTACACAGTGACTGTCTAGCTTGTCAGCTCTGCAGAAAGACACTTCCTTTGTTTCCTGTGCTAATGCCATAGAGTTGGAGATTCCTGAAGAAGGAAACTACAAAAATGGGGGCCCGGGAGATAGCATGGAGGTAAGGCATTTACCTTTCATGCAAAAGGTCATCCGTTCGAATCCCGGTGCCCCATATGGTCCCCCGTGCCTGCCAGGAGCAATTTCTGAGCGTGGAGCCAGGAGTAACCCCTGAGCACTGCCGGGTGTGACAAACAAAAAAAAAAAGAAACTACAAAAATGAAAAACATTAAACCTCTAGTATGTGACTTGAAAAAGTCTTAGGAAACCAGAAGAACAAAGTTCTGTTTTAGTCGGTAAAGCAAAATAACTATTGAAGACAAAGTGTTTTGTAACAGTGGGTTTCTGTTTGTCAGCATTTTTCGAAGTTGATGCACTCCTCTTCCCTAGGAGATAACTGATTTTATTTTGTACAGCTCTGATGTGCTTTTGCCATTGTCACTAAGAACTGTGGGTTTTATTTATGGAATACGGACATCTGTGGTTTAAGAATTGAAATGTATGAAGTGACTTGAAGGAATAAATGAAATAAAAATATTGTTGTCTGAGCATATTTTGGCTGAAGGCCAGGAAACACATACTTCACTCATTATCATGAACAAAACTAATAGACCATGTCCCAACTTGTATGCTACCCTTACTCTGTCAGTGGAATCCTGGTAACTTTGACAAAAGAGACTTTTTAACTTCTTTTTAACAGAGTGCTTTGGAAACTTCTCTTTTTTCACTCCATATATTCTGGTATGCATTCAGCTACTGAAATTTATCTGTTACTTGACAAATTGTTAGAGTGACAGGGCTGAAAATGCTTTCATTTCAATAGATGGCATAGTATGAACTTAGAAATGTTAATATTTGACAATACCAGCACTTGAATATTGTAAACAATACAGGGTTTGTTCAAATTGGTCATGATTCAGGCTTTAAGTTAATTGAATTTGGTCTAGAAGTAATACAGTGGTTAAGATATATGTATATGCATATGGTCTGCCCTGATTTGATCCTCTGTACTGCCAGGAACCAACTTCAAGCAGTTCCAGGTATGGCCATACTCACTAAATAAATTGAAATGCTGCTACTTCCTCTCATCAAAAGCTTAAAAATGGAAATGGAACCTTAGTGTGAGCTCAGACTCCATTTGTAGAAAATGTATCTTTGGAAGATGAGCACAAATCCAGTAAAAATCCATAAGAGTGAGTCAAGGGTGTGGGGGATAGAGAGGTAGTATAGTGAATAAAGCTCTCCAGGATCATTTCAATGGGCCTCGGTGGTATATGCAATGCCAGGTATTGAACCTAGGTCAGCTCTGTGCAAGACAAGCTTTTCCTGCATATCATCTCCCGGCCTCATAGATATGTTCTTGACATCACAAAGATAACCACTAAGAACAGTCCTGATTAACCAATGATGTTTACTTCTAAGGGCAATATTGCAGTTTAATAGTGTGTCAGACAAGAGGAAAAGGAATTGCTAAACTTGGCCAGTAGCTCCTTTAAATACAGTGTTAGAGTTGTGCCTTAAGCTTACAATCTATGTGAGTTTGGGGAATTGAGCTTAGCACCCACTTCCAAAATCCCAGTGCCCTCCAGCGACCAGGTTGACCTCTCATCCTATCCTTCCCCTGCTTCTCTTTTCCTCTGGGAACCTTTCCAGCTCTCCTCACATCTCAGTCTATTTTGGGCCTGGGATTTGGCCAGGTTATGAACTTTAATCGTTTACATTCCACCTCTGAGTAGAACCAACCGCCTGTCCTAAGTACCTGTTTCACTGAATACAACCTCCCTAGTGACACCCATTTGTCCCATATGTGATTCCATCTTTTGGGTGGTTGAATCATCTCTCAAGGTGTAGACAGACTCCATGTTTTATCCCTAAAAGGTGGTTTGGTTCTTTTCTGGTAGGAGTCATGCTGTTGTGAAGATGGGCACACACAAGACCTTTCCAGTCATGTCTTCATATGCTTTGAAAAATGTCCAGGGGGGCCGGAGAGATAGCACAGTGGCATTTGCCTTGCAAGCAGCCAATCCAGGACCAAAGGTGGTTGGTTCAAATCCCAGTGTCCCATATGGTCCCCCGTGCCTGCCAGGAGCTATTTCTGAGCAGACAGTCAGGAGTAACCCCTGAGCACCGCCAGGTGTGGCCCAAAAAACAAAAACAAAAATGTCCAGGAAGGGGTCCCTGGCTCCCATGGAAGTTGTATTTTCAACTGCTACTTTGTTTTTGGAGGCTACACCAGGAGGTACTTATTTGTCCCTCCAGCTCCATGTTCAGGGTGTACCCAGCAGTGCTATGAGTCAAACTGGCTCACACGTTTCAGAAACTGGAGCTAGCTCCCTGGCCATCCTCCTTAGCTCTTTTTGTTGTTGGTTTTTTTTTTTGGGGGGGGGGGTTCACACCCAGCAGAGCTCAGGGGTTACTCCTGGCTCTTCGCTCAGAAATCGCTCCTGGCAGGTTCGGGGAACCATGTGGGATGCCGGGATTCGAACCACTGTCCTTCTGCATGGAAAGCAAACACCTTACCTCCATGCTATCTCTCCGCCTTACCTCCATGCCCCTCTCCTTAGCTCTTTAAGAAGAATCCATATAAGTTTCCACGAGGCCATGAAGTTGCATTCCCACAATTGGTATGTATGTCTTTATGTTGTTTGATTTTTGTTTTCAGGCCATGCAAAAAGAGATTACTCCCGGCAGGCTTAAGAGAGGACGATCTGGGATGCCGGGGATCGAACCCAAGTCAGCTAAGTACAAGGCAAATGCCTTTCCTACTGTGCTATTGCTCTGGTCCCTTGTGTATGTCCTAAACTCCACTGGCACCTTCAATGGATCAGACTCCAGTAGTGCCACTCCTTTCCAGAATATCTAAGCCGCTGCCATTTCAGGACTGGGACCTTTGGAAAGAGAAAATGGTTTCATTCCCTTCCAAGTTCAATGAGACAGGAAGGTGACTGGTATGGTGGAAACATTTCAGTTTGATGCTCCTCTCATCTCCAATGCCACCGTCAGTATTGCAGAGTCCACATGCTAGGATTCTGTGCTGCCAGGAAATACCTCGAGGATAGAAGTGATTCCGAAAGACTAGAAAAGCGAGTATCAGAATTGGGCATGGTGGGCTTCTGAACTCAGATTCCTTAGCTGGAGAAGGCAGGTGCAAGTATAATGCGAGGGTTCGAACAGACACGAAAGAACTGCAGCCCAAAAGACTTTTTATGACAATTTTCTAAAGCAATAACCTTTGCCTCTAACTCTCCCTTCTTCCAGCCCCTTGTCCTCAGCCCTCCTTTTTCCTATGATCTTCTGATTGGGTTCACCAGTGCAAGTGGGGCAGGGCATTGACTTGGCTTGGCTCGGCCCCTCCCACCAGGAGCAACAGCTGGAATGAGAAACAGGGAGGAGTTAAGGTTCGGCTGGGGGCGGAGGCAGGGAGGGGTGAAACCTTTACCTGAAAGTCAGGTAAGTCAGGAGGAGACCAGCCGCCAGGAAAGGGCTTATTTTCCTCTCTGCAGCCCCTCAACGAGAGGTGAGTTGATCACTAACCCCTATTGCTTATCCTGCAGCAGTGTCGGTGGGTGTGGGTGGGTGGTGTGTGTGGGTGAGTGGGTGTGTATGTGTCCCCACTTGTGTGGAAGACCCCTCTACACCTCAAGTTTTCCTGTCCAACCTGAGGGCAAGGCAGGTCGGACATTTCTTGAGACTGAAGTGTCTTTATAAAGCCCTGAACTAGGGTGCGGCTTTGTCCATCTGAATAAGAAAAATGGGTTTGTGTTGAACATATCCATTCTGAGCACTTGGCATTGGGTGGTGCTTTCTGAAGAGGATAGGGGAGCAGAACCAGTGGCTGTGAGCCTGGTCAGGAGAGAGAAGCCCTTGGTCCCCTGAAGGTCTGTCAGGAAAGTCTCAGGCTTTATCCAAAGTCCCATCGTGAGGCTGCTGTGATGACACCAACGCTCTCAAATACTATTGAGGGGATATGAGGTTTGGAGTCACTGGGAAAACAGTCACTTAAGCAACCAATTCAATTGACAATAGACAATGTAAATGCAAAGCCTAGTTTTTAGAGTTCTAAATCAGCTTTTTCTCAGTACTGCCTGTCCCTCAGCTTAGAGACTGATAACCAGAAAGCTACGTGGCTGTGCTGGGCAGCACAAGGGGAGGGGAAGCAATGTGCTTCTCACAGACAGGGAGGAGGCCAGCAAAAGGATTCTACTGTGTTTCTTCAGATGTCTCTGTGGGCAGTGTGTATCAGGGTTTCCTACACAAGGAAGCACCTATTGATGTTATCAAAGTGGTGGGGGGTAGCCACAGAGGTCCTTTGAGGTGCAGGGCACAGGCTTTGCATGCTCCCTGGTGTGGTTGGGAATGACCCCTGAACACCACTTGGTGTAGCCCCCAAACAGAGTCAGCAGAGCAGTAGTCAGCTTTGTACTGCACCTGAGGAAGGTGCTCTGGTCACTATGTGGCCTAAATGTCTCCCTGCTGCAGGAAGGAAGATGATGAGATGAGCCGGCTTGCTGACACCCAGGGACTGGCACCCAGTGCTGACCAAGCCTCTGGGGATCCCATCTCCAGCACTTGGGCCTTTGGCATCAGCTGGGTCTGCAGAGGGTACCCAGCTTCCTCTCCCTGTGGCCACTGGCCAGCAAGAGGTGCTAACAGTGCCATGTGCTCCTAGTCTCCCAGGTGCCTTCTAGCATCTTCTCCAGTCACATTTCTGAGCACTTCATCTAAGAGAACTTCTAGGGACCTTTGCCTGCAGGGTGCAGACTGAGAGGAGAGTCACGGCCGTGGGTCTGCTGAGGGTTAGCTGAACCAAGCCTCGGGGCTGGAGCCTGTACCCACCAGCCCCTCCTGCTCATGCATCCTTGTGTTTGCTCTCTGTCGGCGGAGCCTGCTGGTGTGAGTGCAGTGGTTAATGTTTAATGTCTGTGCTCAGGCAGCCCTGACCACATTATTTCCTCAAGCTTCCAATGAGGTCAAGGGTTAAAAGATACCAAACTCTCCCTCCCCTTGAGTGTTATTCTCAGACATTTTATTAGGCAGGAAAACCTTGGGCTTTGAAGGTTGCCAGAAATAACCTCCAAGTCTCAAGTTTGTAAAGTTGGCAAAAAGAAATATGCAAGTGGGGACTGGAGTGATAGTACAGCAGGGAGGGTGTTTTGTATTGCACGCAGCTAATCCAGGTTTGATCCCTGGCATCATATATGATTTCTCAAGCCTGCCAGAAGTGATTCTGCCTGAGTGCAGAGCCAGAGTAACCCCAGAACCGCTGGGTGTGGCCCAAAAAGAAAAAATAAAATGAAATATGCAGGTCAGGTCAAGCTGGTAAGAGGAGTAGTTGGAGAGACTCACCACACTTGAGGCTCTGGGGAAAAACACAGGCATCGAGTGGTGCCAGATGGGGCACCAGGCCCTAGAATTCACTCAGTTCAGTTCTATGGTACAGAGACCATGTTGCATCTGGATCACTATCTTTAGTTTCTTTGGAGTTCTCTCTCCTCCAGATATGGTTGACATTGGGACCATGGTGTGACTAGAACAGCATGTTCAAGTGTGCAGTGGAAAGGGAAGAGTGATCTTGGGCTTCGTGTTCAGTGGAGGAAAGGGTCCCTGCCTTCTCAGGCTCAGGGCTTCCTCCTGCATAAGGCATATTCTCAGCTGCCCTCTGCATGGCTGCCTAGGAAGACCTGGGCTCCATCCCCGCTCACTTTCCAAGGCAAGGTGGCAGAAAGAATTGCTTCCTCGAGTGTACAGAAGAGAAGGTTCCTCCTGCCTACTGGCCTTGCATCTGAGCCAGCCATGCCTGGATAAGCCTGGGAAGGTGGCACAGTGCTCAGTCTCTTCCAGCCACTCTTGCCCAGAGAAGGGTGGTGCACTGTGCAGTGGGCAGTGGCCTGGACAAAACAAGGGGAACTACTTCCTCTGGAAGGGAGAGGCGTTATCTGCTCACCCATTCACAGAAATTATTAGACTAATTGTACTGAGTCACCTTTCATATCAACTGCTGGTTTCATAGATAAGAAAACGAGCCAGAATCTGGACCCCTGGGTCTGTTGCCTTCCTGGAACAAAGCCTTCATGCTACATAGTTCTGAAGGCTCTTTGTCTATTTGGTGCTCACAATGTTGTTTTTGTTTTTTTGTTTTTTTTTTTTTTGGTTTTGGGGTCACACCCAGCAGTGCTCAGGGGTTACTCCTGGCTCCATGCTCAGAAATTGCTCGCTCCTGGCAGGCACGGGGGACCATGTGGGGCACCGGGATTCGAACCGATGACCTTTTGCATGAAAGGCAAACGCCTTACCTCCATGCTATCTCCCAGGCCCCTGGTGCTCACAATGTTAATTTGACTGCAAGCATTGCCCAGATCCCATAGAACCATCTAATCTCTGGGAAGCAAAATACTTAAAAAAGAGATTATATGGGGCCAGGTGGTGGCACTGGAGGTAAGGTGCCTGCGCTAACCTAGGACAGACCGAGGTTCGATCCCCCGGTTCCCCATATGGTCCCCCGTGCCTGCCAGGAGCGACTTCTGAGCAAATAGCCAGGAGTAACTCTTGAGCGTCACCGGGTGTGGCCCAAAAACCAAAATAAATAAATAAAATAAAATAATTTAAAAAATAAAGAAATAATAGGATCAGATCAAACTCACACAGCCCATGTTTACCTCCCCTTTGGTAAATCCCAGTTCAGTCCTCTGTGCCATATACTCCCCCAGGTCTCCAAGAACCTCTAGGGAGTCTAGGTCACCCCCTGCCTTTCAGAGTGGGAACAATACTATATCCTGGGATCCTTGCATTTAACCACCTGTTGGCTTGACCAAGAATCACAGGTTGGATTCCCAAACATCCTGAGACCCTTTTGAGAGATTTCAAGTGATAACGATAGATATAGGAAAAAGGAATATACCATATTTGCTGGCGTATAAGACGACTTTTGAAGCAAAATAAAGTCAACCGAAAATCAGTAGTCGTTTTATACGCCAAGTATATTCCGAAAAACGTTTCGATATGTCGCGAAATGAAAATCGTCTGGATATTGCCACGAAATGAATTTTCCAACTCGATCCTGCACCAATCACTGCAAGGCTGCTCTAACTCAGTCAATCCAAGCAGGCATTTTATGCATTCAAATTATACAATGTTCTGTATCCGAATCCACATTGTAAAAAGTGTGCTCAGCTTGGCCAGAATCGTAGAAGTCTATTACAGTATATATAACCTTTGAACCTTTGCTTGTTGTGATTGGCTCACTGTGATACATACAGTTGCAGCACAAGAACATTCTGTCTGATACAGTGAATATAGGCCTAACCCTATGTTTTAACTGTAAAATTAGGGGTCATCTTATACACTGGAAAATATGGTATATTCCAGCAGTGCGTGTCAGTGAGTTGGTTGACAGCATTTTCTGTGCATAGATTTGTGAGTAGGTTAGGTGATGGATGCCCAGGGCTGCGATGTTCGTACAACTGAGGGTGCAGGGTGGGGTGTGCATGGAAATACTCATGCACTTGGCAGTCCTTCATGGAGCATAGAGCTGAGGTTGAAGACAGGCCCCATCATGTCTCTGAGCCTTTGGGGCACATAGTTTTCTGAATGTAAGAACTTGGGTCTGGACCTGGTGTTGGTTTGTCAGTGATGTCTCTGTCTCCTGAGTGCTCTGGAACGCTATAAAATACATGTGTCTGGTTCCCAGGAACTGGATGTTTCTCCTCAGTGATCAGTTCCTTTCTCCCTGCCCCTTTGAGAGCGACTTCCAACCGGGGGCAGAGGGGACCTTGTTTTTACTTAATCTATAGGGCTGACAGACCAACACCCATTAAAACTCAAACTTGGTACAAGTGGTAATTATTGGTAGAAGAAGATAGGACACCCTGCCCTGAAATTAAAGTTCCAGGCTTTAATTATCTTAGGCTTTCTAAAGAATTTTACCTAAAATTCTGACAGGGAAAACAGTATGAAGTATAGGCTGTTGGAGGGCTTCTCGAGTCTCAGATAAGACCAATTGCCTTCTCATTCTCGCTTTCCCTTCTTTTCTGTTTGACCTCATTTCGGTCTTCCAACCCAAGCTCTTTCTCAAGTTAATTCATCCTGGTGTCTCGAAGGGGGAGAGTCTCCCACAAACAGACCACAAGCAGTCCTTGGGATCCCCCCTTGCAGCTCCCTCAGGCACAGTAAAGAGGAGGTTGTGTTCCCCCAGGAATGGGAGAAAGGACAACTGTGTTCCTTCATGGCATGTCAGGGAACCTCCTTGGGAAGCACCAGGATGAAGTGTTGGCATCTAATATTGTAGATGCCTACACATGGTCAGGCCAGGCAGGTGGTAGTGAGAACTCTGCTCCTTGGGCCATAACTGAAGCTGACAGGTGTCCCTGCACAAGGAAGGCTTCACCTGGAGCATCCCCTAGTCCCCCTAGGCAGTCTCCCATCCTGCCTGTTCACTTCTGATTCAAGGCAGGGCTCCAGGCCCAGGGATAGAGCAGTTGTCTGAGTGTTTGAACCTGCTAAACCATGCGGCTCTATGTTCTCATTGACCGAGTTTGGAAAGGAAAGAGACTCACAGGCCAGCAGACAGCAGAACTGAGATTTGAACAGATTCACCATGTGAGAGTAGGGTAAAGATAGACTCCCTGAGGAGTAAGGTCTGTCCTGCCCTGACCCTCCTACCACCCTGTCTACACTTGTGGGGTGCATATGGGGCCTTCCATGGGCACAGAGCTTTGCAGCACTTCTTGCTCACTGTTTGCTTGGTGTCCCAGCCACATGCTGCTACTGCTCACATGGAGCTCTCATTCTTCTCTTTCAGGCCAGCTGGGACCTTCTCCGCTTCCCTTCCATTCCCTCGGGTGGCCCCTTTAGCTGCCCCCGCACCTTGCTTCAGGCCATGCCTGAGAAGGAGCTATGGCCAGCAGGGCCTAGTGTGGCCCCTGAGAATCACGCCGGCAGCTGTGACAGCATGACGGGTTCCACCTCCACCCACTCTGGATCTGTATGTACCTGGCTTGCCCTGCTCCACCCTGCCCTGCCCCTCGCAACTCCACCCTTGCTCACTGCTCTTGCCCTTTCATCTATCTTCCTGTCGGACTGTGAGTCAGCCCTGAGAGACTGAGAGAGCAGGCCAGGACAGTTCAGTGAGTGGGAAGACCACCATGGGTTGGGTTGGGCTGAGGAAAGAGCAGGTCAATGGCTGAAGCTGGATGCATGCAGCCGCACAGGGATTCTGCAATTCTTTGCATTGAGTAGGAAAATTAGATACTGGTGGGCCAAGAACCTGTTCTTGGAGCCCCATAGACCTGGTAATTGGCCCAGAAGTTAATGGGCTTTGAGTTCTATTTCCCTAACATTCAGTTGCCTGCTTCCAGAAGGAGGAAATATTAATATTGATTGCATATGGGTCTTGGAGGCAGTAAGTCAGAGACCTATAAAGTAGTTGACTCTACTGTGGGTAGAAAAGAAACAGCAGGGATGTGTCCAAGTCTGAGGGACCTCTAGACCTTCATCTCCTTCTGTCAGATGCCTGGAATAAAGGGATACTCCAAGACCTAATCACTAGATAGGCAGTTTGCAGTTTGAAAGGCAGGCTGAACTAATTTCAATAAAAGGATGACAGGCCTGTCTAGTAAGGCCAGGGGCTTTCTTTGGTAGCTGGAATGCAGCACAGCCAGAGCAGGGAATCTGGATAAGGTTTATGTTGAAGCCATGATGATGGAGACACAAACATCTTCCTGGTTCTGTGATGTGGAGCCTAATTGACTCATTCCTATCTGAGGGACAGGCAGTGTAACAGGTTTAAACAATTTCTTTTTTTTTTTTTTTTTTGGTTTTTGGGCCACACCCGGCAGCGCTCAGGGGTTACTCCTGGCTCCATGCTCAGAAATTGCTCCTGGCAGGCACGGGGGACCATATGGGGCACCGGGATTCGAACCGATGACCTTTTGCATGAAAGGCAAACACCTTACCTCCATGCTATCTCCCGGGCCCCAACAGGTTTAAACAATTTCTGAGTGAATCATCCTCAGAGAAGAGATTCTGAGCTGGGCTTTTTGGCCAGGTTGCTGACAAATGAGAGCAAAAAAAGGACAGGTCTATTTAAGGGACCCAGGGGCTAAGTGGGCTTTCCTTGAATCTGTTAACCCAGTGCAAGAGTTGGAGGACAGTTCTCACAGGCTCCGCCTCTCATATCACCTCCTAGTGGATCTGGGAAAGTGCTCCAAGCCCCAGAAAGAGGGTGACCACACCAGGAAGGGACACAATCACATCCTTTCTCTGCCCTTTCAGTTTCTCTCCAACCTCTCCAGTGAGAACAGGGACTTGGTGATGCTTCTTGACTGAAGGAGTATCAAGAGCCATCTGAAGTGACCAAGAAGTACTTTCCCAAACACCCTGCATGGCCTCTACAACAAACAATGGCCTTATCACGGCCACCCAGCTCAGCTTTTCAACCCTCCCCTGAAGTTAGTATTTGCTTAAGAAGTGCACACGTATTTGAATGTTATCCAGAGCCACATGCCATGAACAAAGTACATACACCAAGGCAGCGTCTATGTGGAATGCATTTCCAAGTCCCACATCAGTTGGCTCTTTAGTAGCGGGAGGCCTTGCTGTCCCCACTGACTGACCAGCCTCTACTTGGCTGCTTATCCTCCTGTGGGACTGTGAGTCAGCCCTCGCTCTCAAGTGAGCAGGCTAGGACAGCCCCGTGGTGGGAAGACAATCATGCGTTGAGTTGAGGAGAGAGCAGGTCAATGGCTGAAGCTGAATGGATACAGCAGCACAGGGATTCTACAATTATTTGCAGTGAGTAGGAAGATCAGATACTGGTGGGAAGGATCTGTCCTTGATGTGACAGATCCAGTAAGAAAAAATAATTTGAAAAGTCATTCCATTCAAGTTTAAGATCAGGGGCTGGAGTGATAGCACAATAGTAAGGCATTTGCTTGCATTCGGCCAACCTGGGTTTGATTCCCAGCATCAATTATGATTTCCTGAGCCTGCCAGAAGCAATTTCTGAGTGCAGAGCCAGGAATAACCTTTGAGCACTGCCAGGTGTGGCCCCAAAGCAAAACAAAACCAAAATAACTAAGTTTAAGATTTGAAAAAAAAGAGGGGCCGGGCGGTGGCGCTGGAGATAAGGTGCCTGCGCTAACCTAGGTCGGACCGCAGTTCGATCCCCCGGTTCCCCATATGGTCCCCCGTGCCTGCCAGGAGCGACTTTTGAGCGAATAGCCAGGAGTAACCCCTGAGCGTCACCGGGTGTGGCCCAAAAACCAAAAAAAAAAAAAAAA
>PVKC010007358.1:0-29639 GCA_004027635.1 Crocidura indochinensis
TTGATATTAGACTTGATACCATAAGGTATATAGAACAACACGTCGGTAAAACACTCCATGACATTGAGACTAAAGGCATCTAAAGGAGGAAAATGCACTTTCCAAACAAGTGGAAGCAGAGATCAACAGATGGGAATACATTGGACTGAGAAGCTTATGCACCTCAAAAGAAATAGTGCCTAGGATACAAGAGCCACCAACCGAGTGGGAGAAACTATTCACCCAATACCCATCAGATAAAGGGCTAATATCCAAAATATACAGGGCACTCACAGATATTTACAAGAAAAAAATCTAATCCCATCAAAAAATGGGGAGAAAAAACTGAACAGACACTGATAAAAAAGAAATACAAATGGCCAAAAGGCACATGAAAAAATGCTCCTCGTCACTGATCATCTGGGAGATGCAAATCAAAACAACGATGAGATACCATCTCACACAGCAGAGATTGGCACACATCACAAAGAATGAGAACAATCAGTGCTGGCGGGAATGTGGAGAGAAAGGAACTCTTATCCACTGCTGGTGGGAATGCCATCTAGTACAACCTCTATGGAGAGCGATATGGAGATTGCTCCCAAAACTGGAAATTGAGCTCCCATTTGACCCAGCTATTCCACTCCTAGGGATATACCCTAGGAACTCAAGAATACAGTACAAAAATCCCTTCCTTACACCTATATTCATTGCAGCGCTATTTACAATAGCCAGACTCTGGAAACAACCAAGATGCCCTTCAATAGATGAGTGGCTAAAGAAGCTGTGGTACATATACACAATGGAATATTATGCAGCCGTCAGGAGAGATGAAGTTATGAAATTTTCCTATACATGGATGTACATAATAATCTATTATGCTGAGTGAAGTAAGTCATAGGTAGAGAGAAAGACGCAGAATGATTTCACTCATCTATGGGTTTAGAGAAAAATAAAAGTCTTCTTTGCAACAATTTCAGAAACAATGAGAGAGGAGTGCTGGAACTTCCAGCTCACATCATGAAGCTCACCACAAAGAGTGGTGAGTGCAATTATGGAAATAACTACACTGACAACTACCATAATCAAGGGAATGAATCGGGGACTTGGTAAGCCTGTCTAGAGTACAGGTGGGGGTGAGGTGAGTGGGAGGGAGTTTTCAGACAAGGGTGGTGGGAATGTTGCACTGGTAAAGGGGGGTGTTCTTTACATGACTGAAACCTAATCACAATCATATCTTTAATCAAGGTTTTTGAGTAAATAAAAATAATTGTCTACCACCAAGTAGTAAGCTAGATGCAGAGGGGACCACTTGCTTTAGCCACCCTGGGGGTAGGTGACAGGATATGGGAAGTAGGACGGGAACGGAGGTGGAGGGAGGACTTTTTGGTGATGGGTGTTCCCCTAATTTTATATTAATTTGTACCTAAAATATGATTGCCAATGATATGTAACCCAATATGTTTAAAATAAAAATTATATTAAAAAAAAGAAGGAAATACCATTCACATTAGTGCCACACAAACTTAAATATCTTGGAGTCAACTTGACCAAAGATGTGAAGGACCTATACAAAGAAAACTATAAAGCCCTGCTTCAAGACATAAGATAGGACACACGGAAATGGAAACACATACCTGCTCATGGATTGCCAGGATTGACATCATTAAAATGGCAATACTCCCCCAACCATTCTACAAATTTAATGCGATCCTTCTAAAGACACCTATGACAATCTTCACATAAATGGATCTAACACTTACGATGTTCATCTGGAACAAGAAACACCCTCGAATAGCTAAAGCACTCCTAGAGCAAAGGAGTATGGGAGGCATTACTTTCCCCAACTTTAAACTGTACTACAAAGCAATAGTTATCAAAACAGAATGGTATTGGAATAAAGACAGAACCTCAGATCAGTGATATAGGCTTGAATTCTCAGAGAATGTTCCCCAGAAATACAAGCACATGATTTTTGACAAGGGAGCAAGAAATCCTAGTGGATCAGGGAAAACCTCTTCAACAAGTGGTGCTGGCAGAACTGGTTAGCTTCTTGCAATAAAGCGAACATAGACCCTCAGTTAACACCATGTAAAAAGTAAAATCAAGATGGATCAAAGACCTTGATATCAGACCTGATTCCATATGGTATATTGAACAACATATAAATAAAATACTCCATGACATTGAGACTAAAGGCATCTTCAAGAATTAAACTGCACTTTCCAAACAAGTGTAAGCAGAGATATACATATAGAAATACATTAAGCTGAGAATCTTCTGCACTTCAAAAGAAATAGTGCCCAGGACAAAAGAGTCATCCACTGAGTGGGAGAAACTATTCGCTCAATGCCCATCAGATAAGGGGCTATTCTCCAAAATACACAGGGCACTGATAGAACTTTACAGAAAAAAATAAACATCTAATCCCATGAAAAATGGGGAGAAAAAACTGAACAGACACTTTGATAAAGAATAAATACAAATGACCAAAAGGTACGTGAAAAAATGCTCCTCATCACTAATCATCAGGGAGAAGCAAATCAAAGCAATGATGAGTTGCCATCTCACACCACAGAGATTGGTACACATCACCGAGAACAAGAACAATCAGTGCTGGCGGGGATGTGGAGTGAAAGTAACTCTTATCCACTTCTGGTGGGAATGCCATCTAGTATAACATCTATGGGAAGCGATATGGAGATTCCTCCAAAAACTAGAAATTCATCTCCCACTCATCCCAGCTATTCCACTCCTAGGGATCTACCCTAGGAACACAAGAATACAATACATAAACCCCTTCCTCACACCTATATTTATTTCAGCACTATTCACAATAGCCAGGCTCTGGAAACCACCAAGATGCCCTTCAACAGATGAATGGCTAAAGAAACTGTGGTACTTATACACAACAGAATATTATGCAGCCATCGGGAGAAATTAAGTCATGAAATTTTCCTATACATGGATGTACATGGAATCTATCATGCTATGTGAAATAAGTCTGAAGGAGAGAGTAACGCATAACAGTCTCACGCATCTATGGATTTAAAAAAATAGGTCATTTTTGCAACAATCCTCAGAGACAATAAGAGGAGGGCTGGAATTTTCAGCTCATTTCATGTAGCTCACCACAAAGAGTGTTGAGTGATGTTATAGAAATAATTACACTGAAAACTACCATAACCATGTGAATGAATGAGGGAACTGGTAAGCCTGTCTAGAGTACAGGCGGGGGTGGGGTGAGATGGAGGGAGATTTGAGACATTGGTGGTGGGAATGTTGCATTGGTGAAGGGGGGTGTTCTTTGCATTACTGAAACCTAAACTCAATCATATTTTAATCAAGATGCTTAAATAAAGATATTATATATAAATAAAAATAGTGATAATGTTCAGAGAAATTTATGAACTTGGTTACGAGAATAGGTCCCCTTCAACTGAAAAAAAAAATTCAGACTATAGTTCATAATATATAAACTAAAATAAGATCAAAACAATACTAACTGAAGGGGACTCAGATAACAAGAACAGCTCAAAAGCAAATCTACCCTGCATCAGAATATGTCTTGGACAATTTGCTTGTGTGCATTTTGGTAAAATATCTTTGTCTGAAAATTCTTTTTTTTTTCTTTTTTTGGTTTTTGGGCCACACCCGGTGACGCTCAGGGGTTACTCCTGGCTATTCACTCAGAAGTCGCTGATGGCAGGCCCCAGGGAACCATATGGGGAACCAGGGAATCGAACCGTGGTCCATCCTTGGTTAGCTCAGGCAAGGCAGGCACCTTACCTCCAGCGCCACCGCCTGGCCCCCCTGAAAATTCTTGATAGAAATTGAATATAAATATTCCACCACTTGGTTTTAATAAATGGAATAGAGTTTAAACCCAACTTGATTCATTGGCCTCCTTCCCACAGCCAAATCTTTGCACCTACCTTTCAAGGAACACCAGATTGCTTAGTTTAATGAATATTTAGTCCAAGACAACGTTTTGACTGATATAAAAGTAAAGTAGTAATCTAGAAATGCACACAGTAATAGAAAGATAAACATATGCACTCACGTCATGAAGCATATCATCAGCTGCATTATGGGTGAGTGCTCCTCTCTCTGCAGTTACTTTTAGGATTTGCCCAACAATGTTGTTTCACATTGTTGTGTCTTTTTCTACTATATTGATTCAGATAAACAGCGTATTGTCACAGAATAACTTATGCTAGAACTTTAACTCTTAATTTTAAAATGGGCTTCTCAATTCATAAAGATATCATTTTCTTATTCTCTTTAATCTTCAATTTGTCATTGACTTCATTATTAATACCAGTCCTATATATTCACCCAACAAAAAGACTTACTCTAAAAACTGGATCTTAAAATATAGTAGGATTAGAAGAACCCTAGTACTTTGTCCTTTTTAAGCCATGATCTAAATAAATTATCTTTGAATAAGACTTTCTCAGACAACAGATGAGTTTTATTGTGAGTTTAACTTTGGATTTCTCACACATAAAGAGCATTTTGCATATAATGAATTTACCACTTTAGTTTATCTTTTCTTTCCTCTTTCTATCCATCATGAATTTTTTCAAAAGTGTTTATGGAAGCAATATTGCACCATCTAAGAAATACATTGCAGTAATCAATTATTTTCAAGTCACTGAATATTTAGGATATTTAAAATAAACACTGATTCAACTATGGTCAGGACTTTGCTTTTTTGATTCTCATACTTTTCGGCAAATAACATGAGTTTGATAGATATAATAAGGAAATTCATCTCTTGCTTATTTCTATTGTCAATGTCTCCATGAATGACCCCTTATTTTAGTGGGTCCATAAGGAATAACAATTCTAAAATATTCATAAACCATCAACTAAGAAACATAACTTTGTGGAGTATGAGGATCCTGAATCTTCCTTTCTGATACTAAAGAAAACACTCATCCCTTGTTGTGAAACCAGTGGATATTTAAAACAAGGTAAGTTTTACTTACTTCTTAATGATGGAAAGAAGTGATCCTTGACCATCTGGTTATAGACATAAAAGGTCCTGAGCAGTGATCCAGTTGAATTTTGAGGTATTTTGTCAAAAAGTATATGCTTTATTTGCCTATTGTCATGATCTTGTGTTCTAGAAAGAAAAATTCAATTAAGGACATTCTAATGGTTGTTTTCTATCGTTATACAAAATAAGACTTACATTCAAAAAGAGATTTATGTCCAAACATATAGCATACCAGGGAGATTTATGATATAGTCAAAAAATCACATACCCACCTTCCTTTCATTCCTGTCAGACCACTTATTCCTGATACCAGAGTGTTCTGAACCAGGTAAACAAAACAAAGGATAATTGTCAGAGTCAAAGATTTCATCTTGATGCTGGTTACTGCAATTATTAAGGAGGTGGTGAGAATGTGATGTGAGAATATTCTTACTGTGTGCCATTTTTATAGGATTTGACTCTGTGAACACAAGATACAAAGGACCAATGACTGATATGATGGAAGCTTCAATTACATATTAGAACATCTAATGACATCATCATCCTGAGTCATAAATACATTTTCATAAGAATATTTATTTGTGGGTCCACGAGGATAAAAATACATACTTCCTAGGGGCACTTTCAGTAATAAATTCCTGGCACTGCAGATTGACTCTTGAGAAATTCCAGGAGTAACTGAGGCACAGAGTTTGGGCAGATATCCTGAGCCATGAGTGTTCTGCCAAAATAAACACAGGCAACTTAACACAAGCTCCACTGGTCTGATGAGAGTTATCAGAAAAGGGGAAAAACTAAATCTTTGTGAGCTATTTCATCAGCTTTGGGAAAGATGCTGCTATTTTTGGTTCCCTGCCAAGATGTCTTCCAATCAATCTTAGACATTAATTCCCATTTGTGTCATCATTTATTCCTTATTATTCTTTAGACCCTTACAAAAATCATTTCTGTGTGTTATTACTCTCACATCTTTTCTTTTAATATCTCTCCTTCAATTATTATCTAGAAGGCAACAAAAAAGATTCTAGATTCTTATGAATGGATGTCTTGGATGAAGCTAGTCAATAGTTTTGCCTGTTCATGCACTGAACATGAGAGTTTTGAGATCTCCAAATTCAACGTGTTCTCCGTTTAGATGTGTTTATTGGAGATGCTATCATTAGTTTCTCCCTGAGTGAAGAAATGAAATTTATTTAAATTTGATTTTCTGCCTTGTATTTCTGTTGTGAATTCCTGCCTTGTATTGCTGTTGTGGAGTTAAAACCGAGACTAACATAGGTGGTTACATTTGTACTGCTCATTTCCTAAGTAAATAAAGATATTTATAAGTTTCCATCAGCATTTACACTACTGAATTTTCATTAGGTATGTGACACCAATATACAAATTAAAGTCAGTAATGTTAAATATGAAAAGAGTGGTCAGAGCAGTAGTGCAAGATATAGAGCATTTGCCTTGCACTCTCTGACTGAGGATGGACCTTGGTTAGATCCCCCCAGCATCTCATGTTGTCCCCAAAGCCAGGAGCAATTTCTGAGCTCATAGTAAAGAGTAATCCATGAGAGTCACCAGGTATGTTCCCAAAACCAAAAAAAATAATCTTAAAAGTAATAAGGAAGAGGAGTAGGAGGAAAGAAGGAATAGTAAAATGAATAAAAGAAAAAAACACAAAAAGAGAGAGACAGAAGAGAGAAAAGGGAAAGAAGGAAAGACGGAGAGAAGTAGTATGCAGAGAAGAAACAACAGGAGAAGGGAATGAAGGGAGGAACAAAAAATGAAGGGAATGGAGGTAGATAGAAAATCATAAATTCGTGTACTACATTTAGAGAGATGAGACAGAGAAAGGGACATAAACAGATAGAATAGACAAAGATCTTTCATCTATTTCTCTGTTTGCCTCTGGTTCTGATGATCTATTGGAATACTCTATCAATTATATCAGTTTGAAGTATGTTTTATTTGCAATTGGGCTTGTTTGCTTCTTTTTTTTATAAATCTTTATTTAAGCACCATGATTACAAGCATGTTTGTAGTTGGGTTTCTGTTATAAACAGAACACAACCCATCATCAGTGCAGCATTCCCACCACCAATGCCCCCCCTGCTCCCCCACCTCTGCCTGTATTTGTGACGGGCATTCTACTTCTCTCATTCTTTAACATTGTCATGTTAGTTGTTTTTGTAGTTATTTCCCTAACAGAGTTTACCACTCTTTGTGGTCAGTTTCAAATTTTGAGTCAATCCTTTTAGCCCATTCCAGCCCTTAACTCTATTGTCTCTAGGCCTTATTATAGGAATGCCTTTAATTTTTCTTTAAATACCATAGATGAGTGAGACTATTCTGTGTGTCTATCATTTTTCCCTCTGACTCAATTCACTTAACATAATAGATTCCAAGTACATCTGTTGGAGGCCCTTTGGCTTGAGAGCAAAATGGAGTCTGATACCTGTGCTAAAAATGTCTATGTGATTGGGGCCCGGGAGATAGCATGGAGATAAGACGTTTGCCTTTCATGCAAAAGGTCATCGGTTCGAATCCCGGTGCCCCATATGGTCCCCCGTGCCTGCCAGGAGCAATTTCTGAGCATGGAGCCACGAGTAATCCCTGAGCACTGCCGGGTGTGACCCAAAAACAAACAAAAAAAATGTCTGTGACAAGCTGCACATTGCAGCAGCTGCAGCCTCTCCCTTGCCCTTGAACCTAAAGAAAAGGGAGTTTGACCACATACCACAAGCTGTTTCAGTAAAGATAAATGTATACATTTTACACTATAAAAGCCAGCCCTTTCCTCAAATAAAGTGACTCTTGATCGGAATCTCGACATGAGTTCATTATTTTCCCAGCCCCTCTTTTCATTTCAGTTCGGATCCCCTTCGTGACTCGTGAATAACTCAGTGATCTCTGGTTTCTCTGCAGGTCGGAGTCTCCGGGGGTCATATACATCCACGTATAGGAAAATTTCATGACATCATCTGTCCTTATGGTTGGATAATATTCCATTGTGTATATGTACCACAGTTTCTTTAGCCATTCATCTGCTGAATGACATCTTGATTGTTTCCAGAGTCTTGCTATTGCAAATAGCACTGAAAAGAATATAGGTGTAATGAAGGGACTTTTTTTAATTGTATTTTTTAGTTCCTAGGGTATATCCCTAGGAGTGGAATAGCTGGATCATATGGGAGTTCAATTTCCAGTTTTTGAGCAATCTCCATATTCAATACTTTTCCACAGAGACTGGCATATATCACAATTAACAAGAGCAATAAGTGCTGGCGGGGATGTGGAGAGAAAGAAACTCTTATTCACTGCTGATGGGAATGCCATCTAGTCCAGCTTTTATGGCTTGTTTGCTTCTTAAATAAGGGGAGCTGGATTCCTTTACTAGTATTTCTGTGAAGCCATCTCTGGCTATAACAGGCTTCCCTAATTTATACAAGTCAAACATAAGTCAAACAAGTGCGTAAAACAGGATCTGAAGGCATCAAACCTCGTGTTAATAAGTTTGATAAAAACAACAATTTTTATTCTCATTCTGTTAACCTCAGGACAGGAAGATCTAGAAACACATTAAGGTGTCTAAGTGAACAAATGCAATAATTGTCACGATTCAAAATCTTTAAGAATGGGATTAAGATGCAAAGGCAAAAGTCTTTGATTTGGAATAAAATGAGGAATAACCCCACACCCTAGCACCAAGGGTATAATCCCTGAGCAGAGAGCCATGGGGAACACTTGTGTAACACAGGATGTGACCCTCATAAAGCAAAGGATTAAATATCAAAACAAAAAAGTCACACAGAATTTGATGTCTCAGAAATGTGTCTAGAAAGACTTCCTGTTGCAATTTATGCGGGGAAATGAAATTCTTCTTGTATTATCAAAGGATTCTGTTCTTCAATAGCAAACTGAAGTGTTGACTCCAGAGAACTAATTAATCTAGTGATTTCTTTAGACAGAAAGGTCCATTGACCTTAAATATGTCTACCTGTATCAAGAGATAGAACTTGGATGTAGTACCAGACAGCTTCCTGAAAAGAGCCTTCACCAATATTTTTCTCCTCTGTTATTGACAAACAATTGTAGAGACATTTTCCAACATATCTAATTATTTGTCCTTGCCTGTGTGTCTAAGCAGTGAAGGGAAACTATTCTATGAGGCTAGAGATTTGTGTAAAAACTGAGCACAGTCTGTGAGATAGTTTCAATGCATAGTTGAACAGTCCTGGCATGATGTGACTTTGTAGTGGTGAATGTGTCATTAGTAGGTATAGATACTTTTATTATTCATTCTTATGCTTTCTACCAGATTTCCACAGAAAGAATAAACCCTGAGAAAGTTAGTCTGATATTGAATTTTCTTTTTAAGATAAAATTGCAGATCTGGTGATCATCTGAGATTCCAAATGCAGCAATGTTTGTTTTCACATTGAAAACAAACTCTCCATGAAACGGTGTCCATCTGTGAATGAAAGGTGAACTAATGAGCAGTGGATAGAGACTGAGCAATTCAGAGTTCCTGTAAATCTGTAATCATTCTCCAACCTTTAATGCCAATCCAAGAGTTTTGGGAGATCCTGAGATTGTGTAAATCTTATTTTATACATGTCCTCAAAAATAATCATGAGATCTTCGCAGTTATTTTTAGAACTTCAGGTAGAAAGGTTTATTTTTCAACTATTATAATTTTTATTTTGACCAAAGTGGATTCCATATCTTTCACAGTAATATTTTAGGTACATATTAACATTGAATCAGGGGAATTTCCATCACCAAAGTTGTCTTCCCTCTACCTCCGTTCCCAACTTGCATCCCATATTCCACACCCTTACCCACTGGGCTGCTAGGATAAGTGGTCCCCTCTGTATCTAGCTTACTACTTAGTCATCATACAACTGTTTGGTCTTGATACCCTCCATTTTTTCTCCTCAATTTGATTGACTGAACTATATGGTTAAGTTATGTGGTTTTGTTCAAAGAAAAGAAAAGCAATAAGATGGGGTAAAAATCAAATAAGCTGAATATGGGTGGAGTCCTTCTAGGCTGGGATAAAAAAAGAAAAACACAACAGAAATACAAAAAAAATCAAACAAAAAAATCCAATGAGTATTACAGCAATAAAGACAAGCAACACATAATAACCATGGTCCTGAAATAAAAACCAAACTGATTTCAAAAAATAATTGGAAACATCAACAACAATATCAAAACCAAAACAATAAATTAAATAAAAATAGATAAATAAATAAGATTATTTTGTGTTGGTTTTTTTTCCTCCCCTGCATAGACACAGAAATATTGGAGATATTAGAAAGGGAATTCCTTTGGCCTAAGAGATACAGGGTTTTTCCACCTTTAATGCATACTGTAATGGGAATATCTACAGACTCCATGCATTTTTATTCACACCCCTAGGTACTTTTGTGGTGTATGGAAGACTTCTGCTCCATCATAGGTGGTCAAATCAGACCTCTGTATCAAGAGTTCTTGGTAACTGCACAGGTTAAAGAAATGGAGATTTTGATGAAGTCTTTCTTTGTGGTTCTACAAGTTCTGTTCCTTAACTGTCCTTTTAATCAGTCTTCTGTAGTTGGTGGTCTTGGTCATTGTGTTGATCCTAGGCTGAAGCCTGGGATAGAGTCTTTCGTTGTTTCCAGAACACCCATTCAGTTGCAGTTGACTCAGTCAGACCTCTGAAATTAGAGATCTTGGTGGTTGTACAGATCATAGACCAAAACCGAGATTAGAGCTCTTTTAATTGGTCTCAAGGAGTGTTCTGCCCAGACATGGCTGTCACAGTCAGTCTTCTGTAGATAGCAATCTTGGTTATTGCACAGATAAGATGATGACAATTCTTTTCATTTTGTCTTATCATTAGGTAGTGAATTAAGACAACCTGCTCTTCAATAAAGTTGTTCCCATTTCCTTGTCAGGATATCATATCAAAACTGGCACATGTTGGTGCCAGAGCAGTATTAAGGATGTCCAAGAGGGGGGGTGTTCCTGGAGCTGTTGCAGAGAACCGTGTTGCTTCTATATCTGGGATCCAGGGTTTAAGGTTAGACGGTCAGTGTCCAATCACCTGGGGTTTAAGTTGGATCTATATGACATATGTTCAAGGTGGGAGGTGTCCCTGTATTGTAAATAAGTATGAGTTCTTTTCCCTAGTAGATAAAGATTTCCCGTTTTTTTAGTATGCCTTTGCAGGAAGAAATGGAGCTATATTATATTGCTGATGCATTTGGGGGTGGAAAGAGAAGAAAACAGGACCAAGGCAAAATAAAAAAATATATACTCACAAAAATATAAAGAAAAAAGAATTTTTTAAATGAATTAAAATGTAATTAAAGGAGAAAAGTGATGCAGGAGACTACCTTACATTTGGGGAAAACAGGTTGAGGCAGTATAATATAGGTCTTAAACTTATGAAGGAGGTATAGGCTTTCCCATTGTCTTTTGAGATTTTCTTGTGTGGTGTGTGATCCAGGGCACTTTTTTATGACACACCCTGGTCTTTTTGAGGTTGGAGAAGATTTACAGCAGAGAGGTCTTGGGATCCTTTTGGATCTGAGTCCAGTATCAAACAACAGTCCATGTTAGGTGATAAGGAGGGCCACACAGCATGAGTAAGTAGATGTGTTGGTTGTTATTTTCTTGCCATGTATGAGGTGTGAATCTGAGTAGGTGTCCCTTTGCTTGGATACTGGGTAATGACTTATTGGGGTAGGAGGTCAGTCTTGATGCCTAATGTATTAAGAACTGTGGATAAAGAGATTTAATAAGGTGGTAAATTGGGTTGGGATTAGAGATTGAAGGGTTAGTCAGATTTCTGAGGGGGTGAGAGAGGATAGCATACAGGAGGGGCTATAAACACAATAGGCATGGGTTATTTATAATTTAGGTTTGGCTCATACAAAGGAGTTCTATATCTGTATGCTCATGCCCACATATAAACATACAATATTTAGCTTAGGTATAACTTAAGAGAAATAGGGGAGAGCAAGAAATAAGATAAGAACAGATATATAGAGGCCGGGCAGTGGTACTAGAGGTAAGGTGCCTGCCTTGCCTGCGCTAGCCTTGGGCAGTCTGCGGTTCAATCCCCCGGTGTCCCATATGGTCCCCCAAGCCAGTAGCGACTTCTGAGAGCATAGCCAGGATAACCAATGGGCGTCACTGGGTGTGACCCAAAAGCCAAAAAAAAAAAAGAATAGATATATAAGTCAATATAGTACAAGTTAGGGAAAGGAACAAATAGATAAACTATTAGAGATTGGGCCAGTGTGTCAAAGTTGAGAGGTTTTCTCAAAATCTAGGAATTTTGTTAGTGGTGGGGTTGGGCCTCCCCTTTTGAGGGTTTCAGGATTATGTGATGATTAGAGCCATTTTGGATACATATAGGTCTCGCATCTCAAGTACTAAGCAATGTGTTAGTGAGGTCTATCTGTATAGGTGGTTACCCTATGCAGCATTGTCCACAGCACCTTATATATCAAATTTCCTTCCCTAAAGAGGAAATAAGAGTGTGATTTTTTTATTTGACATGGATTAGCTTGATGATAATGGAGAGGAAAAGGTAGAAGAGGAAAAGGGAGAAAGAAAGAAGTAGTAAGAAGAGAGAAGAAAAGAAAAATAGGGTGTTAGTTTGCTTCAACATGTTCTATGATTGGGCCCTGTAGTATAAGTTTGTAGGACACAGTTGCCTGCTTCAGTGGTCTGGCTTGTCATATGCTTCAGGTCCTAATAGAGGGCAAAACCTAGAGATAAAGGGTATGTTACAGAGTTTTATCCAAACATTTTCATAATGCAAACTGAATATGGCATCTAGTGTGACTTAGCACCGGTTGCCATCTGAGGATGTCCACCTTTTGTATTCAAGAACCTCTGTGGACAGAAAAGCTGAGAGATTATTTTAAATATAGTAAGATTAAGACATTGAAATATATTCTTATGAAATGCTTCCATTGGAATCAGTGACTTCCCAATCTTACTCTTTTTCTGTAATCCAATATAAGATCCCTAAGGCATTAAAATTATGGGTCTTTTTAGTAAAAGGTTGATTACATTCTTGTTCTCTCTACACCACTGTTTCTGTCGTAGTTGGTTTATTTGTGGTATAATATGCAGTCAAGGCTTTCTGTAGTTCCTCTTCCACTTGTTTTGGACATTAATCCCAGGTATGTTGACAATTACAGTGTTTAGAGTTTCTATACTGTTAAACCTTATTATCTGTTCTTGGAGTATTACCTGAATATACGGTGTATATTCTATGTACTTCAGAATAGTGTTATTCTGTATTTATCTTTCATATTATGGATCAATTCATTTAACATAATATTTTCTAGATCCATCCATGTTGATGCGAAGTCTATGATTATATAATGTCTAACTGCTATGTAGTATTCCATTGTGTATATATACCACATCTTCATGATCCAAACATCTGTTGTTGGACACCGTTCAACATCATTGGATATTGAACATCATTCAATTTCTAACTGCTATGTAGTATTCCATTGTGTTAAATGCCACATCTTCATGATCTGATCATCTGCTTTTGGACATTGTTCCAAATCTTGGCTATTATACTGAGTGCTGCGATAGTGGGGTTCACACATACTTTGGGATGAATGTCCTTCCAACTTGGGAATAGATACCTAGGAGAGCAATTGCTGGGTCTTACGGCAGCTCAATTTACTGAGCATTCTCCACACTGTTCTCCAGAGGTTGGACTATGGGAGCATTCCCACCAGTAGTGGAAAAGAGATCCTTTCATACAACATCCCTGCCAAAAGAGATTATTTTCATTATTTTTATATGAGCCATCCTCACTGGTGTAAGGTGGTATCTCACTGTTGTTTTGATTTGGATTTCCCTAATGATGAGTGAATGTGAGCATGTTTTTATGTGTCTGTTGGCCATCTTTAGTTGTTCCTCCGAGGAGTGTCTATTCATTACTTCTCTCCATTTTTCTATGCCTTATTAGATTTTTTTGGGGGGGTCGAGTTACTGAGTGATTTGTATATTCTAGATATCAACCCTTTATCTAAAGTGCTGGATGAGAATATTTTTCCCATTCCTTTAACACTCTTCTAGTATTAACAGTTTCTTTCACCATATAGAAACTTTTTAGTTTGATATAGTCGTATTTGTTTATGTTTGATGCTAAAGTTTTTGCCATTGGCACTACAGCCTCGAAGACCTTTTTGGTATATAGGTCTTCTAGTGTTCTTCCTAATTTTTCCTAAATAAACTTTATAAATTTGGTTCTTATTTCAAGGTCTTTAATCCAGTTTGAATTGACTTTTTTTATAAGGAGTGAGATATGGTTGATTTTCAGTCTCTTACCAGTGATTTTTAATTGTACCAACACCACTTCATGAAGAGACCCTCTTTGTTCCATTTCAAGTTCTTGGCTCTATTGAGAAATATTAATTGACTGTATATATGTCTGTTTATCTCTGGAAATTTTGTTCACACCCACTGGTCTGAGGCTCTGTCTTTGTTCCAGTACCATGCGATTTTGATCACTGACTTTATAGCATAGCTTCAGGTTAGGTAAAAGGATGCCACCCAGCTTCTTGATTTGCAGTATGTGTTTGGCTATCCTGGTTCTTTTGTGTTCCATATGAATGTTATCATTGTTTGTTCTAAGTCTTTAAAAAATTTGGATTGGGATTGCATTAAATCTATATAAAATTTAGGTAAGATAGTCATTTCGATTACGTTGATTCTACCTACCCATGAGCATGGAATGTCTTTCTATTTCCTTAGATCCTCTTCAATTTCTTCTGAAGTGTTTTGAAGTTTTCCTGGCATATGTCCTTCACTTCCCTTCTGAGGTTGAATCCTAGGTACTTAATAATTTTGGCACTATTTTAAATGGGATTATCCCCCTAATCTCTCTCTCCTCTACTTCATTATTTGTATAGAGGAACACTACTGTCTTTTGTGTATTGACTTTGTGAATGGCCACTTTGCTGTATTGGTTAATTATTTTAGGAGTTTTATGTGCCAGCCTGCAGCTCCAGTTTATTTGTAGTCATGGAAATTGTCTTCACCTGCAAGAGAATAGGGTGGGAAAAGGAGGATCACCAAGACAGGACTCTGATCAAGCTGTCAATTTATTTTCAAGTAGTCAAACCTTATATAGGTTTTACACAATAGGGGTTGGGAACAAGGCAAACATATGTGGAGCATATATTCCAATGGGTTTCGTATAAACTCATTAATTTGTTACAAGTTTAGAACATCTTGTTTCTACACACAATGCTCTAGCTATAGATCAGAACATCCTGAGCCAAAAGAATGTGGTCTTGTGACTTTTGATCGTGACAGCTCATGGCTAACTGGCATGTAGAATATGTACAGTTCAACTAGGGGATAGGCCTGCTACAAAATGGCAGTTAGGTGCAATAAAGTTGTGCTTAAGCTAGTACTGTGAGGGAGAGTCTGGCTTCCCACAGTTTTACTGTAGACTCTTTAGGATTTTCAATGTATATCATATTTCCGCAAAAAGAGATATTTTGAGTTCCTCTTTCCTAAATTTGATTCTTTGATTCCCTTCTCTTGTCGCATTGCTATTGCTAGGACTTCTAAGATTATATTGAATAAGACTGGAGAGAGTGGAAAGTCTTGCCTAGTTCCTGACCTTAGTGGAAATGCTTTCAGTTTTTTACCATTAAGGATAATGTTGGATGTGAGCTTTTCATAGTTAGCTGTAAATATCTCGAGGAAGGTTCCTTCCAATACTATTTTGCTGAGTGTTTTCAACATGAATGGATGTTGGATTTTGCCAAACGCTTTCTCTGTGTCAATTGATATAATCATGTGGGTTTTGTCTTTCTTTTTGTTGATGTGGTGTATGATGTTGATTGATTTGCGTATGTTGAACCATCCTTGCATCCCTGGGATAAAAACCACTTGAACATGGTGTCTGATCTTTTTGATGTGCTGGATTCAGACTGCTAAGATTTTGTTGAGTGTTTTGCATCTATGTTCATTAGTGAAATTGGTGTGTAGTTTTCTTTTGGTTGTTTCTTTGCCATCTTTGGGAATAAGTGTGATATTAGCCTCATAAAAGAATTTGGGGAGAATTTCTATCTTTTCAATGGTTTGGAAGAGCTTGTGGATCAATGGCAGTAATTCTTCTCGGAATGTTCAATAGAATTCACCTGTAAAGCCATCTGGACCTGGATTTTGTTCTTAGGGGTTTTCTTTTTTTCTCTTTTTTTATACAGGTAAGCTTTATTTTCTTTACTATGTCTTTCTTTTTCCTTTATTATTCATATATTTTCATAATCTGTATTGATGTATTTTTATTTTTTCACCATATTGGCTTACATATCTTTCACAGTAGTATTTTAGGTACATATAAACATTGAATCAGGGGACTAACCATCACCAAATTTGTCCTCCCCCACCCCTGTTACCTTCCTTCAACTCATATCCCCTACTGTCACCATCTGGGATGCTAGAGTAAGTGGTTCCCTCTGTGTCTAGCTAACTATTAGTGATTATATATCTGTTTGGTCCTGGTACCCACCCTTGTTTTCCCCTCTATTTTAGATAGTTTGAGTTTTGTGGTTTTGTTTGAAGGAAAGGAGAACACTAGAATGGGGTAAAAAATCAAATAAGCTGAAAATTGGCTGAGTCCTTGTAGTAGGGGTCTCAAACTCAATTTACCAGGGGGCCACAGGAGGCAAAGTCAAGGTAATGCGTGAGTGCAAAATCAGTAGTAAGTTGTGAACATTGGGGGGGGGGTGTAACCCAAACAACTAAAACAAAACAAAACAGAAAATACTCCTCTTGGGCAAGGCCACAAAATGTTATATGGGGGGACTCAAAAGGCCGGTGGACCGCGAGTTTGAGACCCCGGTATCTAGAGGTTTTCAACTTCAGATTGAGAGAGGACAGGAAAAAGGTAATTGAAAAATTGATACAATACAGAAAGAAATATCAAATAAAATATCCAGTGAGCACTACAGCAATAAAGACAAGCACCACACAATAGTTTCGTTCCTGAAATAAAACTATGCCAGAGTGTAAGAAGAAAGATAGCGATAAAATAAAATAAAATTGGAGACATCAACTTCAATATCTACACCAAAAAAAAGACGGCAAAAAATCAATTAATAAATATATATGCTGATAAAAGGATTATTTTGTGCTTTTTTCATTTTCCCCCTGCATAGGCACAATAACTATAGAGGGAATTCCCTTGACTTAGGAAATACAGGGTTTCTCAACCCCTGAAGTATATTGTCATGGGATTAACTGTAGACTCCTTGCATGATCATTTACTCTCCCCTTGGTGCTTTGTGATGTATGGATTTGGTTTGCTAAAATTTTGTTGAGTATACTTGCATCTATGTTCATTATTGAAATTGGTCTATCATTTTCTTTCTTGGAAGTGTCTTTGTCATATTTGGGAATGAGTGTGATATTAACATCTTAAAGGGAATTATGAATAATTCTTGTATTTTCAATTGTTTGGAAGAGTCTGTGGATCAGTGGTAGTAATTCTTCTAGGAATATATGATAGAATTTCCCTATAAAACATTTTGGACCTGGGTTTTTGTTCTTGGGGAGTTCATTAATCACTGATTCAATTTCTTCATTTGTGATTGGCCTGTTTAGGCTTTCTACGTCTTCCTTATCCAGTCTTGGAAGATGACATTTTCCCAGGAATTTGTCGATTTCCTCTAGATTCTCTAGCCTAACTGAGTATAGTTGTTCATA
Source organism: Crocidura indochinensis (assembly GCA_004027635.1). NCBI lineage: Eukaryota > Metazoa > Chordata > Mammalia > Eulipotyphla > Soricidae > Crocidura > Crocidura indochinensis. The sequence goes on from PVKC010007358.1 coordinate 17,726, forward strand.
ATAAGAGCTCATAATATGTTGTATTTCTTGGGGTTCTGTTGTAAACGCTCCCTTTTTATTTGTGATCCTAATTTTTGGGGTGTTTTCTCTCTCCTTTTTTTGTGAGTCTTGCCAGTGGTTTGTCTATCTTGTTTATTCTTTCGAAAAAATCAACTGGTTTCATTGATTTTCTGTATTGTTTTCTTAGTTTCTATGTTATTTCAGTTCTGGTTTTTATTATTTCTTGACTTTTTGTTGTAGTTGGATTTCTTTACTGCTGTTGTTCCAGTTCCTTAAGGTGATACTTTAACTTGTTGATTTTGTCATTTTCTTCTTTCCTGACATAGGCCTGTATTGCTATAATTTTCCCCCTAATTACTGCTTTTGCTCTGTTCAACAAATTTTGAAAAGTTGTCTCTTCATTATCCTTTGTCTCAAGTATTCTTTTTATTTCTTTCTTGAGTCCCTCTTTAATCCAACTGTTATTGAGCAGGATGTTGTTTTATCTCCAGGTGTTGAATATTCTCCATATCTTCTTTTAACAGTCAATTTTGACCTATGTTGCACAGTGACCTGATAGCGTGCTTCTATTGTTCCTTATGTTTGTGATTTTATACACATTAGATTTATATCCTAAGATATGGCCTATTCTGGAGAAGGTTCCATATGGACATGAGAAGAACGTGTATTCTGCTTTTGGGGGAGGTGATGGGCCCTATATAAGTCTACTAGCACTAGTTCTTCTAATTTTACACTTAGGGCTCGTATTTCTTTGCTAGTGTTCTGTCTAGTGGATCTGTCCAGTGGTGATAGTGAAATATTGAGATCTCCTACTACTATCACATTTCCTTTCATATGTTTTCCAGGTTTGTGAGCAATTGCCTTATGTATTTTTCTGGCTCTGAAATTGCTGCATAAATATTGACATAGGTCAGCACTTCTTGATCTAATATTTCCTGATAAGTAGTGACTCTCTTATTGACAGAGAGGGCTGCTGTGTAGTTCTATTGTGTAGGGTGGTTCTTGTGGTTCTTGTTACATTCAGTGGGTTGGATTGTGTAATTTGTCCATGAGTTGTTCATTTAAACCAGTATTGCTTGGGAAAATAATGCGAGTTCATTTTTGTTTGAGAATGTTTTTCGTCTTCCCTCAAATATGAATAAGAGTTTTACTGGGTAGTGGACACTAGGTTGGACATTTCTTGTTCAGTCATTTTATTAGGAACTCTTTTCACCTCCTGGATTTGCATCGGAGCCTCTTTCTACAGAGTGGGAGTTTTCTGCTATTATTTCCTGATTACTTGTTCTTCCCATTTCCTTATTTTCTTCCCTTCTGGTATACCTATAATCCTTAGATTATTTCTTTTGTCTCTGTTAACTAAATACTAAACATTTTCTTCCAGTGCTTTTTCTTTTATTTCCTTTTGGCTTCTTTGTCTTTATTTGCTTGCAGTTTTTCTTCGAGTGATTCTCCAACTGTGTGAATCTGCTGTCATGGATTTATAAGGTGTTTTTGTTGCATGAAGTTGTTGTTGAGTCCACTGCTGATACAACCAGGGTCCCAAAATACCACCCAAATTGAGTGACCAACTCCCATTCTCTGGGAGACCTTGGCAATAATCGTCCACAATAAATGATTCTGACAAAGAGGTTTGGTGGGTCAAAAGGTTTGACCAAATGAGCCTAAAGCCCCCTGGTTCAATCTCTCTCCTCTCTGTCTGTCTGTCTGTCTGTCTGTCTGTCTCTGTCTCTTTCTCTGTGTCTCCAAGGCTCTCTGTTTCTGTCTTCTCTTCTGTCTTTCTCCTCTATTTCTGTTTCTCTGTGTGTCTCTCTGTTTTTTCTTCTCCATGTAAATCTATCCCCCTCTTCTTCTTTGTGTATCAATTCCCCTCTTCTTCTCTGTATATCTATCTTCTTCTCTGTGTATCTATATCTTATTTATGTTCTTCTTCTCTGTATATCTATCTTCTCTCAGTAATCCATTTTTCTTTCTCTATCCTCTCTTTTCTGTTTATTCTCTCTATCTATCTTCTCTGCATTTCTATTTTTCTTCTCTGAGTAGCTATCTTTCTTCTCTGTTTAAATATATCCATCTATCTTCTTCTTTTCTGTGTAAATCCATCCCCCTCTCTTCTGCTTCTATCTCTTCCTCATCTTTTTGTCTCTCTCCCTTTTATCCTCTCTGTCCAATTGTCTCTCTCCAACTGTCTCTGTCCAATTGCTTCTGTCCAAATGCCTCGGTCCAACTGTATCCTTTGGCCTCCCCTTCAAGCTTCTTTACTTCTAAATACAAAATAAATACAATAATAGAATAAATACAAAATACTCTACATTTTTATTTCCTTTAATTCTATTTGTATGGAATCTATCATGTTCTGTAACATGTCTTCTTTAAATTGGTTGATTTGTTCATCTATCGATTTCTTGCACTACCTGGCTAGTGATTCTTTCATTTCTTTTACCGTGACTTGCCTTTCTTTTGCCATGGCTGCTTTTAGGTCTTTATCTATTAGGCCTGTGCGTTTTGGTGAACTTGGAAACTTGTTAGGATTTCTCTCCATATTTCTAGTTGGATTAGAGTGCAATGACATCTGATTTAGCACTCCTTTGCCACCTGTGGGGTGAGGCTATGTACCTTCTCTGGAGTGCCATAGGTGGGTGTGTTGGCTGAGGTCTTTGAGGTTCGGCACCTTACACATCCTGCAGTCAAATCTGGGTCAATTGCCTTCCCCTTCTTCCTGCCAGTCAGTTCACTCCTAGCCACAAGGGTAGAGGGCACAGCTGTGCCTAAATCACTTGCTCACTCTTCCACATCTGGCTCCAGCCTGCACTTCCTTCTTGTCCCTCTAATCACTGCGCCCCCTGACTCTCTGTCTCTCAGGCTGCCTATGTCACATTGACAAGTTTGTGACACCCCACATGTTCCCTCTGGCCTCTCTCCCTGAACTCATGTGTAGGCGACCCCTGTATTCTTCCTCTGGCCTCCCAGTGACATTTTTAATTTAATTAATTTAAATCCTCCTCATCAAGATTTTATGTTTGGAGATCAAAGGAATGCTAAGAATGTAAATAACAAATTTCTAAGGACCAATCGAACCACATGCAAACAGAAGGATTTGATGAAGACTTTGATATCTGTCTGTCTCTCTGTGAGAGTCTCTTTTTTCTCTAAATGAACTTCTAAGACCTTCTCTCTACCTTTGTTATTTAAAATGTCTAATATGTAAATCATAATTTTAAAAAAGAACAAAAACGAAAGAGAAATATAAAGATAGTGAGAAAGAGATGGAAAAGAGAAGCATCTGCTTTACAAGAAAGAAGTGGAGGCATTGGGAGAGAAACCAGGTACATTGTTGGCATAAAATATGGCTTTGGAAATGGATTGAACATTTTGGGATTTAATCTCAATAATAAAGTTTTTGGGAGCCGGGCGGTGGCGCTGGAGGTAAGGTGCCTGCTGCCTTGCCTGCGCTAGCCTAGGATGGACCACGGTTCTATCCCCCGGTTCCCATATGGTCCCCGTGCCTGCCAATAGCAACTTCTGAGTGCATAGCCAGGAGTAACCCCTGAGCGTCACTGGGTGTGGCCCAAAAACCAAAATAATAATAATAATAATAATAATAATAATAATAATAATAATAATAATAATAATAATAAAGTTTTGTAGCCACCAGCTTAAATAAAAAATTCTTTATAAGATCTAGAGCAGCTAGTCTGAATTATATTATCAAGAGAAAGAAGGGGTCAGTGAACTAAGATGCATCTTCTCGATAGTGGAGAGAGGATTTGGGGGAATAATGTTCCAGTTTAAATGCTGTTGTGGTGTTTGAAGCCATCAGTAACAGACATAGGGAGTGGTCAGATTTGGAATTAAATGCTATTTTAATAGAACTTTAGGGACATACAACCATAACCAGTACTCTAACCATTTTAAGTAGAATTTGGGAGATAAAATTCCATTGAATCAAGCCACCGTGTGTGAAACCAGAAAGAGTGCAGTCTCTTTTTTGTTACTCTGTGATTGTGCATTTCTAACATTCAAGAAGCTGCACCTCAAAGTATAATAGTATCATATAAAAATGTTCACAAAAAAAAACAAACAAACAAACAAAAAAAAGGATTAGAACCCCACCACAAATTGTGAGTGAATTTGGTAATTCTGGAGACCCAACTAGCATCAGGCTCCTACACAATATTTCTGATTAACCCAAAGTTTGCTGAGTCTGAGTTAACAGACCCTTTCTTGCTTGACTAGGTATAAGAGAAGGCCTCTGTAGATTTCAGAAATAAGAGGTTTTATTTGTTTATTTTATTTTACAAGTGCTGATCAATTTTTTCACAGTAATATTTAAAGTACATACTGACAATCAGGGGATATTCCCACCACCTGTTTTGTCCTCCCCCACCCCTGTTCCCAATATACATTTCGTATATCTTTCCTTTACCTTCCAACTAAGTGCAACTGGTCTTCTCTGTGTATAGATTGTTGTAGATTGGGTATTGATTCAGTTGTCATTAATTTTGGGTTTGGTGTTTAAGTCTGATTTTTTTTTATTTCTACTCAATGTTCATATATTTGGTTCTGGTATCATCTATTTTTTCTCCTCAATTTATGAGGCAGAACAAAATGGTTTAAGTTATAGTTATAGTTCTGTTTGGAAAAAAGAAAGGATAAAAAGAACAAATATGGGAGGCATCTATCTAGAGGAAATGCATATCAAAAAAGAAGAAATGAATAAAAGAAAAAATAACAAACAAAACAAAAACAAGCAAGCAAACAAAAATCCTATTCAGTTGTCATTAATTTGGTTTTGGTGTTTAAGTCTGATCATTTTTTTTATTTCTACTCAATGTTCATACATTTGGTCTGGTACCATCTATCTGTTCTCCTCAATTTATGAGGCAGGACAAAATGGTTCAGGTTATGTAGTTCTGTTTGGAAAAAAGAAAAGATAAAAAGAATAAATATGGGAGGCATCTGTCTAGAGGAAATAAATATCAAAAAGAAGAAATGAATAAAAGAAAAATAGCAAATAGAAAAGAATAAAACCAAAACAAGCAAAAATCCAAACCCAACAACTACAAAAAAATCACGACAGCATAAAAAAGCAACAATCAAATAACCATGAGAACTAAAAAGTAAATAATGGGGAAATTAGGAAGGGAATTCTCTTGGCCTAAGGCAGTGGTGGGCAACCTTATTTTTCAACTGAGTCAAATCTCACCAAACCACGATTGAAATTTATTTTGAGAGCCACACATGGTGTGCCATGACAGAGGCTAGGAACAGAGTCCTGACTCCTGGAGCGGCCGTCCAGCACACAGAAGAGCAGCATTAAAAAGTGTAAAGAGCCGCATGTGGCTCGTGAGCTGCGGCTTGCCAACCACTGAAACGGATACAGGGTTTCTCCACTCTTGAAGAATACTGTCGAGGGAACAATTTCCTACTGCAAACACACTCATTTTTCACACCCCAAGGTCTTTTATGCTGCCAGGAATCTTTTCGCTCAGTTGTGGATGATAAAATCAGATCTCTGTCACTAGAGATCTTGGCATTTGCACAGGTCATAGGACGAAGCCTAGGAGTGATATTTCTTTATGGTTATAAAATTGTATTTCATCACTGTTGTAGTAATCTCTCTTCTGTAAATATTGTTCTTGATTTTTCACAGATCCTAAGACAAAACCTAGGAGAGAGTCATTCATTATTGTTCCAGAAGTTCTGCTCAGTCACAGTTGTCAATATCAGACCTCTAAATTTAGAGAACTTGATTATTATACAAATAAGCTAGCCTAGGATTTATAAAATAACCAAAATTTTATTTTATATTTATATAAGCAGTGAGCTTATAAAGCTGTCTATGCGTGAGTTTCAGATATAAAATATCCAGGTGTTAGAGATGAAATGTTAAGGATGTTCAAAGAACTAAAAAATAATGTAATCAACAGCCTATAAAAATCAAAGGATATGAGAGTTGAATCGAGAAAACCCAAACAGATATTTAAGGACTTCATACCATGGAAGGTTAGATGGATACCTCACTGGAAATTCTCACCAGCAGAATAAAATCTACTGAAGACATAATAAATAAAGTAGAAGATAAGCTTCATAAGCACTCCCTACAAAATAAGAGGTTGGAAAAAATGCTCAAAGAAGGCAAAAATGCTACAATAGAACTCTGGGATAATTAAATAGAAATAGCATAAATATAGTTGGAATCCCAGAGTCCAGGAATAAAACCCTAATGAAGAATTAATGGTCAAGAAAATTGTTGGTGGAACTGGAGCAATATTTGCCTTGCAGTCTGTCAATTCATAGCTGAGCATGGTTTGATACCCCTGCATCTCATATGGTCCCCCAAGCCAGGAGCATCTTCTGAGCACATAGCCAGGAATAACCCCATCGTGTCACATGGTATACTTCTCTCCCAAGCAAAAATAAATAAAATCATTGCTGAGAATTTCCCAGAGATAAATTGTGCATGCAGTCACATCATTGATGCCTGAATATTGATAGTTAAAGAAGTTCTAAAGATCTAGCCACATACCTGTCATAATAATGTAAACAACTAATATGAACAGAATACAGAAAACAGAAAGATAAATAAAAGCAATAGCATACAAAGAGGTATCCTTAAGATTTACAGCAGATTTGTCACAAGAAGCCCTCAATGCCTAAAGATTATTGTGGTATATACTTACAAAATTCAAAGAAATGAGACTTTAGCCAAGGATAATATCCACTCAGACTTTTATTCGGGTTTGAAGGAAAGAAACTCAGTCTTATGGGTAAATAACAGCACAGAAATTTTCGACACAAAAGAAAACTTAAAATAAGTGTTGATGGGTCTACTTTAAGGCAAGGCAGACTCAAAAACCAGACCAGACTCCTACAAAACGATGAGACTGACTCTCACGATAACCATCTCTCTCAACATTAGTGGACTAAATGCAAAGAGTGGCTACATGGATCAAAGTATTGCGTCCAACAACATTTACCTATAAGAAAAATCATAGGAATAGTCAACTTAATTATAGACACAAACTCGAAGTTTGGAGAGCAATAATTCAAGCAAACAACTCTCTTTAAAAAGGGGGATAGCCATAGTAAACTCAGAAAAAACAGACGTTCCTCCTAAAAGTGTTTTAAGGATAGAATCACATATTTCTTAACAATTAAGGGGTCAGAGAGAACAGTTGTAGGGCGTTTGCCTTGTAAGCAGCCAACCCAGAGTGAGTGGATGGTGGTTCAAATCCCAGTGTCCCATATGGTCCCCTGAGCCTGCCAGGAGTAACCCTGATCACTGCCAGGTGTGATCCAAAAACAAAATAAATAAAATACAATTATAGGATGAGTACAAAACTCAGAAAGAACACATACACACATATATGAATGCATCCAAAAATGTACCAGCAAAATATATAAAACACTTGTACATAGATTTTAACAAAGACATCAATAGTAGCACTGTTCTGTTACTACTTCATTGTTCAACAAGGCAAAAATCCAACAAGAAAAGACTCTTGAAGGGAGAAATGGAAGAGTATATTAGAAGATATATATAGGGATCTCCATTTCCTCAAAATCTGAATATACATTCTTCATGAGAACACATGACATTTTGCAAGATAGGCTACTCACTGGACACAAAATATAGCTACCTAAAATCATGAGAAAATAAATTGTATCAACTTTCTTTCTTATCATGATGTACTTAAAGTAGAAGTGAATCACAGACAGAAAAAAACATTTAACACCTGAAAATTAAACAGCACACTAGTAAAAAGCTTTGGGTTACAGAGGAAATAAAAATTACTAGAAATAGATGAGAATGTATACATGGATTGTTATAATTTGTGGGGCACCGCACAGAAACAGTACTGAGAGAAGTTTATAACTTTGCAAGCATTCTTCAGAATGCAAGAAGGGGACACAGCTTCAAAATTCGAAAGTGATCAATAATATGAACTATATGATCAATGCAGAAAGGAAATAAAAGTGCATAGCAGAAATTAATGAACTACAATAAAAATATCAATGAAAGCAAGACTTGGTTCTTTGAAGCAATGAATAAACACAGTTGATAAATACCTAGTAAGATTCTCAGTGAAAGAGAAAATTAGCAAAACTAGTAAACAATGTAAAGGATGGATTACTGTAAAAATGCAGGAATACAAAGCTTAATCAAAGATTACTTTGAGAAACTTCGTGCCACAACCCAAGAGAAACTGATTTAAATGGATAAGCATTTAGACTCTTCTAAGGAAAGGAGAGGAATCACCCAAACCAGATAGCAGAGGAGACTCGGACCAGCGGAGACTGATAAGCAGAATCCATGATTTGCACATCTGCTCACAGCTGGGCTGAGAATACAGAAAGGCCTTCATGAGAGTCCTGAGAGTCCATCTGAAGGGAGAAGACTAGTGAATTCTTTTACTTGCTCATTCCTCCCTCTCTCATTCCTCTTCCTTTCTTCCTTCTTCATTTATCTGTTATTTCCTTCTTTCCTTCCTTTCACCTGTGCTTCCCCACTTCCCTCCTTGTTTCTCTCCTTCCTTTGCTGACTTCATTTTTATTTTTTAGCTCTCTTCCATTTCTCCTTCCTTATGACATCCTCTCCCTAATTTCTCTTCCTTTATTGATGCCTTCTCTTTTCTACTTTCTATCCTCTCTCCTTCCCACTTTCTTACCTTCTTTATTCACTTTCTCTCTCTTAATATTCTCATTGTCTCTGTTTCTGCTTCTATTGCTTTTTTCTCTTTTATATCTATTTTATTCATACCATCTTCCTATCTTCTCTACCTTCTTTTTATTTTCTTTCTTCCACTTTTTAATGAGATAACAGATTGACATAAGTTGGATATTGGGAGTGAATTACCTAGTAAAAATTCACAAGTGAAAAGGCAATTGAAAATTTATAGAAATTCATAGTACTCCAAATATGAATATTAGAAGAGTTGACAATATGTTTATTTACAGGGACTTATCTATAAAATTGAACTCATTGATACTTAGATGGTTAAATGTTATTAAAAGATCTTGCTTCAAAAGGATCAGTGAAAATATAGTGCTTTTGCCATTTGATAATGACTGAAGGATAGATATTAAAAGGAAGGATGAGAGAGCAATCAAACACAGACTGGGTTAATAAGGGTCTCAGGAATAGCAAGGAATCAATTGTGACACAAATGGTAATTGATATATAACAGTGGCTGCAAGACTTCTTGATAGGGAACCAATGAACCGCAAGGTCATTTCCAAGGATGATAAAATAACTTACAAGGGTTTAGTGCTTTCCTTCTGGCTGTCTCCATCATGCCAAAAGGAGCTTGTGTTCAATTGTGTTTATTTAGGGGGTACATTCAGTGATCAGGACTTATGACTGATCTCTGTTCCTCAGGTTTCCCTCTTGGCAGTTCTTAGGAGATCATTTTTAGTCCCAGGAATTCATTCTGGCATCTTCCACAAAGAAGGAAGTGATATTTTTCCTTACAGGTTCACAAATGTTTCCTCTTATGAAAATAAAGTTATAAGCTTGCAGAAAGATTCTGCCATCACATGATCTAAAAAGTAGGCGATGCTCTAATCTTATCAGTCATTGGTCCTTGGCACATTGTGTTAACAGAGCCATGTCCAATAAATAAGGACATATGGCAAGATCGTCCTCACCTCGCACTCTCATCTGCTCCTGAGGAATTGCTGTAATCAGAACCAAGATGAAACTTTTGATGCTGACTCTTCTACTTGGTCTGGTTTATGCAGAGCAGAAACCTCAGGTACCAGGATTGGAGATAGAACAGAATGGGAAGATGGGTTTGTGGGTCTGTTTGTTAGTGTGTGTGCTTTAGTCATTTCAATAGTTTTTCCATGGCAAACAAAATTATTTTTGTTTGTTTGTTTTTGGCTTTTGGGCCACATCTGGCGGTGCTCAGGCTTTACTCCTAGCTATCTGCTCAGAAATAGCTCCTGGTAGGAACGGGGGACCATATGGGACAACGGGATTTGAACCAACCACCTTTGGTCCTGGAACAGCTGCTTGTAAGGCAAATGTCGCTATGCTATCTCTCCGGCTCCGGATGTAAATTCTATTCTATTTGCAATTCTTGTTTTGTATAAGTAAATATGCATTAGAACTTCCTTAGTAATAAAAATTATTTTCTGAACACAAGACCATGGTAACTTTTAAAAACAGGAGCCACAAATAAAGAGAAATCTTTAGAACATGCACCCCAGAGACTTGAATTTTGGAGCATTAATTGTGAGATTAGATTGATACATTATTTATTAACATTTATAGGAAGTAAGTAAAATTTACCTGCATGTCAACAATATATTGTTTCACAATCAGGGCAGAATGTTTTCTTGAGACTATGTTTCTCCTATCTGATTCAACATTCTGTTTCATAGTTCATATTTTCTAAATATTTTTGAAGTGTAACCCATTGACATAGAGTTATTGGTGGAAATTTTTAACACCGACTTAACAACCCATCAGATCTTCCATATTTAATATATGGATATAATTATATTTTCCTAAATATTATGAGAATAATCATAATGAAGACTGAGCTAAGTTTATTGAGTGTATTTAAACATAGTGTAAATTTTCAATGACCTGAAAAACTGATAACTAAATAATTGATCTCATAAGTGTGGCATTTCTACAAGAAACACCAATGAAATGATGGTTCTAGTTTCTTATTTCTGATGGAAGTCATCAAGGAAATGGTGTTGCTGTCCAGCTATCTTTGTTAATTTGGGGGTGCATTTAAGGCTCAGAACTTATGCATGAGACCTTTGTCTCAGGGAAGCCCAGCTGGCTGTCCTCAACAAACAATGTGCAATGCCAGGAATTTAATATCGTGTCTGCCAAATAGAAGCAAGTAATTTCCATCATCTAAAGACCAAAAATACATATTCTTGGGGCCAGAGAGGTGATGTGGAGGTAGGGTGATTGTCTTGCATGCAGAAGGAAGGTGGTTTGAATGTCTGCATCCCAAATGGTCCCCTGAGCCTGCCAGGACTGATTTCTGAGGTTAGAGCCAGGAGTAACCCCTGAGCATTGCTGGGTGTGATCCCCCCAAATATATTTATGAACATTACATTATAGTATACAGGATAATTATACCACTGATTTTTAAAGTGTAAGCAATCAGCCAATCTTGAATGTCATTGGTCCATCGAATCATGTGTTTACAGAACCATATCAATAAAATAGGACACAAGTTAAGATGGTCAGACCTCACATTCTCATCTCCTCTGGAATTGTGGAAAGAATCACCATGAAGTAATTGTTGATGCTGACTCTTTTTTATTTGGTCTAATTTATGCAGATTTGAACTATGAGGCATCAGGATTGGTTGATCAGTCAGGAACGGAAGGAAAAATTTTTGTTTTGTGTGTATTTTCTATTTCATGAATCTCTGCATACCATGTTTAATATACACTCTTGTGATTATAAATTTGTTTTATATAACTATATAAGTAGCGATTAGAATGACATTCCTAATTTGAAGTTTTCTTGTCAGGTCAGAGAACAATGGAAACTGGAGCAAAGTGGTAAAACCAATAAAATGAATCTTCCAGAAATTCGGATTGAGGTACCTATCGTAGTAATCGTTATTCCTCCAGCTTTTAATATTGCAAAGTAAGTAAATCTTATCTGCATGTCAAATATCTACTGGTTTTAAAAAAGGCAAAAATGCTTTCTGAAAATCCTTAATGGAAAGACCAGATTCTCTATATCTCAATTAATGTTGTGCTTCCTAGTTGACAGTTTTTGAATATTTTGGAAATGCTAGTGATGGTAAATTACTTGATAGAAAAGGTCATTCATAGAGACCTTTATATAGAAATAAGCAATACATGGATTTTCCTTATTTAGTCTATGAAACTCATTGCCTTTGTCAATTAAGCATGAAAATCAAAAGAAGAA